>PVYJ01005341.1:34179-52628 GCA_002995095.1 Rhizopogon sp. AM-2018a | reverse complement strand
CAATAAGGGGTCACGATATGTACAAGTAGAAGAACTAGATCAAAACCTGAGATAATCAACGCCGACAATACAGGAAAGCCCGCACAACTTCTGAATGAGTTCCTTTCAGGCCGTATCTCATTTTTCTTCCTCACTCTCCCCTTCCTCTGGAACCCCAGCATCCCCTCCGTCATTCTCCTCTTCCGACCCGTCATCCACAGGAAGCGTCATCAGATCATTCAAACTAGAGGGACCAACATCAACGCATACTCCATAAAGTACCCTCAAACACCACTCACCAATGGACAAACGGCTTCATCACATCCACAATCCTACGCAGCGCATCCATAAACTCAGAACCAGGTGCGACGACTTGGGCGTCTGTGAACCGGTAGGTAACTGCGAGGGAGCGGCATTTGAGGAGGGCGATGTCTCTAATCACGCGTGCATGAATTAGCCTCGATTGACTCGTTGTATACTCTGATTACGTACTTGTGATTCTTATCCACACCCTTTGGTGCGACCTTCAATTCATCTTCATGCCCAAACACACTCTGGCGTTCTCCACGCGGGTGCGGACGGGGAGGGCCAAAGTGGGTCGTAAACGCTTTGGAGGAAAGGATCGTGTGCAGCGTCTTGGCGGTAGGTGTGGAGTGGAGCAGGTGATTTCTGATAGATGAGGAGTGGACGTGAAAAGGATTATGTAAATCAAGTGGAGACCAGACGCACCTAAGAATTGCGAGCTCGTTCTTAGCAGGACACCATGCGCCAGCAGCGATCACGCTCTCGTCCCCTGGCTTGACTAACGATCATTCGTGTCAGAACACGGCGAATTAATATGATCAGCTATGACGGACTCATTCTGTGTGCGATAATAACGCGCATATACCTGGTCAGCTTATGCGACTTGGATGATAAGAGGCGCGTACACGTGGTCTACGATGAATTAGCATTGAAGCAGAAAACGAAAATGGTACGGATCTCACAAAAAGCGAAGATGCCCTTCCTGCCACTTCTCGAAAAACTTGCAGAGAATCCCTTCTTGTATGGCGTTTTATCATTGCTAAAGCGCATCTACGGGCACAACATCAGGATTGCAGGTTCACGGAAGGAAGTAACAGGTTAGAAGACGAACATCTCTATATATACGGTGGATGACGTCTTTGGGTGGCAATGGGGGGATCTGGGAGTCAACTTCCGTGAGCATGTTAATGAACTCCTCGATAAACTCCTTAAACTCCTTCTCCGTGCGACGGTACACTGGTTCTGTTTCTCAAATAAGCCTCATACTTCGGTCCAACACGCTGGTGCCACATACCATGTAGCTTGAACCTAGAGACGCGTTAATATGTTTAGCCCAGGATAAGCGAGGGTACGAACCATTCGCGATCATTACAAGCGGGGTCCTTAAGTCGCGCAAGAAAATCGAACGTGTTTTGCGAAATCTGGCCAGGAGGCACTTGAAAAGAGTTGAAATTGAGCATGCTGCAAGTACGCGTATCAAAGGACCAGCATACCCCAGCCAGTCTTCGGAGCCTGCACAACGCGACCCACGACTTGCTGCCCGTTCTTCAGATCTACATCACTCCTGCCCTCCTCATCCTCTTCTTTCTCGATATCAGCCTTGTTGACATCACGTTTCCTGCGCTTGGGTTTAGGTTTGGGTTTCGAAGATGAGGTTGGCTTGGAACGGGAAGAATGCGTGCGTTTTTTGGGCGGTGGGTCGTCGAGCGCGTCGCTGTGGAGTGATTCTAGGTTTGATTCTTCGCTGGGTGACTTTGCCCGCTTGCGAGGACTGAGCTTGCGTGTGGCTGGCATTGTGACGCGAAGGACGAGGTGCTTATGATGTTTCAATTTCATCGCGGGATTTGAACTTGGCTTGCATGAGACCTTGAGTCTTGAGATTATTATCTTATATTTATATAAATTTTATACATAAGGAGAAACCATGACCAACGACAACGGACAAGGTAGAAAAAATATTGAACACTGAACGTTAACGTCAGGCCTATAAGTAAGCCCGATGAAGCGTATATTTCGTCGAAAAACGTTGGCATGCATCTGCCCAGTAGCCGCTGAGGTGCGCCGGAATTTGGATGGGTGGTTATAAATTTCGAATTCCCGCTACCTTTAGGTAGTGGGTATTGGGGTGTCGAAATTTTCGTGTTTTGGCAATAAATTACAAATCCGAATGTCTGGTTCGAGACTAGCAGATCAGTGATTCTTTGACATCCATCGGAGAGAGCTCAATGAGCGGCTAAAGTTGTAGATGGGCCAGTCCTAGATCAGAATGTTCTTTTCGCTTCAAGTTTCAGTGCCCGGTACTACTTACTACATATATACCCCTTCAATAAGCTTCACGCGCCACCTGCCCTTTACTCGCCCCCAACCTTTGGGCAAGTACCAACAGCAGGACATCTAACAATGCTCGACGTTGGACCTGGATTTTACTTGGCCACATTAACATGCGTGCTCATTGGTTTAAGCTGGTGTCGAAAGTATTGGGACAACCGTTCGCACCCCCCACTGCCGCCTGGTCCTCCCTCCCTTCCAATATTGGGAAGTATTCTCAGTCTAGATAATCCTACTCAACCTTGGCTGGACTTCAATGCCTGGAAATCAACATATGGTAGGTACAGTTTTGGCAGTAATCTGCTCGTAATAGCTCATTGTTCTTCAGGTGACATCATATATACTCGTCTGCTCAATAAGCTGGTCTTGGTGATCAATTCTGAGGAGGTTGCGAAGGACCTCCTGGAATTGCGTTCCACGATATATTCTGATAGACCACATTCTATTGTTTATGAATTGTGAGTTACACCTTGGCGTAATAACCAATGGTCATGAAGGTATTGTCAGTTTTGGTCCAGACCTCATGGCGCTCATGGCGTATGGTGACAGGTAACAAGTAGATTGTTCTCTGTTACCTGGATGGTACCTGATGTTCACCAGGTGGCGCCTTCACCGACGAATTTTTCACCAGTCATTTCGTCTAGCTGCTATACCCACTTATCACGCCACGCTACGCCGTAGCGCCCACAAAATGTTGTTTGGTTTTCTACAAAACCCTACCGATTATACAAGCCATTTTCAGACGTTGTTTGCCACAGTTCATCCCATCTCCTCCTGAAGCTGATCTTCATCAGATTTCCTTCTTCATGTATACTGCCTCTTGTATATGATTACGAGCCGAAAGCCAATGGTGACCATATTATCCACGTCATGCAAAGGTACTTGGAATTGTTCGTCGTCGCTGTGGGGCCAGGTGCCACTATGATAATGGAAACCTTCCCTTTCCGTACGTTTACACATGTACAGTGTTGGCCTGCAGTAAAATCTTGATGGCCCTTCTAGTCCTATGGCTTCCTGCCTGGTTTCCTGGTGCCACATTCAAGCGAGCGGCAGTCGAATGTCTCAAGGCAGACCACGATGTCCAGGAGATACCCTTTCAACACGTCAAAGAGAGGATGGTGAATCATGTCACCATCAATGTGTACAATGAATGAACTAACCTACCACTGACAGTCTACCGGAAAAGTGGCACCATGCTTGGTGGCTGAAAATTTGAACAAAATGAATGGCATTCACGACGACGGTTTTGGAACAGCAGTTAAACAGGCAGCTTCTTTTGCATATGCAGGTACTCAGGCTGATGAACTGTCTCCGATCGCTACTTATTTGTCTTTATGTCTTCAGCGGCGACTGAATCAGTAAGTACTGCTTTGTGTTGCTGTTGTCCCTGGTAATCATTTTACCCTCGAATCAGACACATTCCACGTTACTCGTGTTCCTTCTTGCCATGGTACTTCACCCAGAAGTACAAGCCAAAGCCCAAGCAGACATTGATCGAGTGCTTGGCAAAGATAGACTCCCCGATTTTGATGACAGGCCGGCGCTACCTTACTTGGATGCCATTTTGCGTGAAACACTCAGGTGGTACCCTGTAACTCCATTGGGTCCGTATACCATGTCACATTGTTTACTTCATCTCACGGCATTCTCAGGCGTCCCACATGCAGCATTGACCAGTGACTTCTACAAAGGTTATTTTATCCCGAAAGGTTTTTGTCGTACTCACTTACCGAAGATCACTGATGACCCAGATCGTTAGGTATTACTGTGATCGCAAACACATGGCAAGCCCACGCTATGTTTAAATTGAATCTGGATTTCTCAAATGACAAAATCATTAGGGCGATGTCGCACAATGAAAATAAGTATCCTAATCCTGATGCATTCAAGCCTGAAAGATTTCTCCATGAAGATGGGTCCCTCACGAGTGACACGATGTCCTTAGCCTTTGGTTGGGGCCGCCGGGCATGGTGATCATATATTCGTACTCTTGTGTTACCCCTTTTTTACAAATGGCTGCTCAGCGTGGGACGTCATGTCGCCAATGCATCACTCTGGATCGCGATCACGAGCTTCCTTGCCACTTTCTCAGTTCACAAAGCTCGAGATGAACACGGCAAGGAGATCCCAGTAGCTCCGAAGTTCTCCGCTGGTCTCGCAGTGTTTGCAGAATTCCTTTCTTTCCTCTGGGGTAGTCCGCTTATAACTTGTCATTTCAGTCATCCTGAGACATTTCCCTGCCGAATTGTCCCGCGATTCCAAGGTGCATCTGTGGAGCATCTGACACGGTTGACTGGCTTAGGTCTGTCTATCAACATTACCTGTAGAATCTCACTAATGTAGATACAGTGGTGGAGCAATTGTGACCGTCATATAAATGTGTATTATAAACCCCACCTGTATATCTATAAATGTTTAAGGGACACCTCTGCGTTTCTGGCCACTGTAATCTAACGATCCCACCCCAACATCAAAAATATGCTGCATTGCCCAGTCAAGGCAAGTCGAAGTCGCGAATCATTCTTGCTATTCCACATTTGACATTTACCAGACGACGTTGAGTCGCGCCTCGATTCTAAGACCCCCGACACGTAATTCAAGAGAGAGCTCCGGGGTAGATAATGTTGATCCCTTCACAACCTCTGACAGCACCACAGCCTCGGCGACGCGACCAGCATTATCTACTTCGGACCTCCCTCTTGAATTACACTATCATCGACCGTTCCTCATTTTGATGCCGTATTGGCTTCATTTATCGGATCAATGATCACGGTCGCTCGTCTGCCAAGTCAATATTTCTTTCTTAATATATCATATCACGCGTTCGCTATGGCAAAATTCAGTTTCCTTAGGGGGTCAGTCCATCATCGTCTGTGTGCTGTTAAAGCTTTCGAGGTGGTAGAGGGTGCGTCTCGTCGCGCAGCCAAAGCAATCGAGGACGAGCGGCAACATCATACTCTTACAGGTGAATGACGGTAAGCTTGATGTGTTGTCCACTCTATGTATAAGGAGGGACTGCTATTTTCACACCGCAGCAATGTGACATGGTATCAGCAGCGGTTATTTCTGACATATCACAGCTGGACGCAAAACTGTTTAGTTGAATATTTTCTGAGCAAAGTTCTACGGCTCAAAACCACAAAAAATTCTATGCGCCAAAACCTCGAATACTATTTTCATGCAATTTGACAAAGTGTCAGTACCAGTTATGGAGACAACTATAATGTATCATCCCTGTGACATCATGGACATGGAGAAGTAAGAAGCAAGCTCACCCTTCGACCCTCCGAGTCTTATGTGCAAGAGTAGTACCCACTGGCATCGTAAACGGTACAGCAAGTTATACAGCGGCAATCCTCAACCACCTCAACTGTGCTTCCCGGTGTGCAGTAAAACAGATACGCATTGTTATTGTTGTAACCCGTGAGGTGTCCGCACTCATACTTATCTGCGAGAGCAGTCGTAAGCATGCGGTCCGAAGTTTGCACATCCAGAATATCGTAGGCTGAGAGTACTTACGAGGGTTGGTGCAGGGTCGGCCGTCGGGGCCTGTCGCTGTAGTTATGCCCGCCATTACTACAGCAGTCATGATCATAGTGGTGAGTGAGATGGACTTCATGGACTTAATGTTAGTGGTGACTTTGCTACAGAACTAAAAGCTAATAGTGCGTCGGTTTTATACACAGATAGTATAAGGGATCAGCCCAGGAGCATGCATCTGCCTTTAGGTCCGACTAAACATAGACCCTAGCGCGAGATCGCGATGATATCGCTTGGCGTAGCAGCGCCCATCTGTTCGGGATGTGGTCATGACGTACGAATTTCCTCCTCTGTATTGGAGTATACATCTTGCACATTGGTTTCTCCCCGTTTCGAGCATCGTTATTTAATCTCCCCTGAGCAAACTGCAGACGTGAAGATACTATATCCTTCAAGTTCTTTACTATGGTGTTTCCCAAGCAGGTGGCCCGGCCTCGCACATCACTAAAATTCTTTCCCGCCAGTGGATTATCAACATGTTGCAAAGGAAATAATGAATAAGTGAACGTTCTTGGATGACATGTATAGTCTTTGTATTCCGGTGGGTTCTGATGACTTCAAGCCCGAGCTGATTGTAACATTTAGTAACGTCGCTAAATGAGTTCTTCTCTAGAAGAATGATGAGTGCGACGTCACGGCTCTCATCGCCAAATGACATTTGCCATGTTACAAACTTGAATGGAGCAAATGAACGTATCTTCATTCGGGAGAGTAGCCCATGACTGTCATAATATTGGTATTGATATCATACATCTATGTAAATCGTTTGTTTTGTGGTCAACTTGAAATACAAATCTGTATTTGTGCACTGGGAATATTACATAATCAGATCCAGAATCACTCCACGAGACAACCCACCGCCAAGAAACGTACGCTTTCTTCCCGCTCCAATCCAACCACCCAAACCCAAGCGCAGGGAAATGTGATGACAACAAGGCCGATATCGAGAAAGAAGAGGATGAGGAGGGGAGCGATTATCGTAGGTCGCGTTGTGCAAACTCCAAAGATTGGCTGAGGTATGCTGGTCCTTTGGCGCGCATACTTGAGGCTACGCACCTCTTATCATCCAAGTCACACACTGCACATTGTTATCGCACATAGAATGAGTCCGTCATAGCTGATAATACTAGTTCGCCATGTGCTGACACGAAATGACTATTAGTCACATTGACAAGAGCATCATCGCTGATGGCGCATGGTGTCCTACTAAGAATGAACTCGCAACTCTTAAGTGCGTCTTGTCTCCACTTGTTTTCCATGGTCCTTTTCACGTCCTCCCCTCATCTATTAGAAATAACCTGCTTCACTCCAACCTTACCGCCAAGACTGCACAGTCCTTTCCTCCAAAGCGTTTACGACCCGCTTTGGCCCTCCTCGCCCGCACCCGCGCGGAGAACGATTGTGTTTGAATTGAAGGTCACACCAAAGGGTGTAGATAATGTTGGAGGGCTTGATGTTGAACATTGAGAGCCTGCATGGCTCTGGAAACTTTGTCTTTGCACCACCCATTCCAGGAACGGTCGTCTTTAGGAGATTTCTTGATGCGGTGGTCAAGTGGTGTGTGTTTGAGAGACTATTCACGTTTTTAAACTAGACACACTCAAATCGACGCTGCACCGCGTTCGTGCACCTTCCGAACGGTGAAACGGGAATGATCAACGCTTCTCATCCCATATGTGAGTTTGTCGTACACGATCGATGTGTTTTTGGTCTTAATTCTCAATTAGTTCATGTCTGCAGGCAGAAATCTTTTAGTTGATTGCCTTCCAGGCTGTTGGTACGAGGACAGGCCGAAGAAATACGAGCCTGTGACACCAGGAGATATTGACATGATGCTACGTATTAGGTGATTTAGGCTGACTGGCAATGTGGATTCTTTGATGAATGTCGTTTCAGTGTTTGTTATCGCTCATTGTACTTCAGTAGAATAATCTCGGTGTCCTACTTGTTTCAACCCAGTACTTTTCAATAAGTAATCGTGTAGCAAGCATGTGTAAACAACGTATCCTTTGACCAAAGTGAAAAAGATTCATGACATTACAACCATCACCACCATCCGCATTTTGATGCTGGCTATTGGCTTCGTTTATTGGATCAATTATCACAGTCGCTCGTCTGCCAAGTCGACATTTCTTTTTTAGTATATCATAGGCTATCGCGCGTTCACTATGGCAAAATTCAGTTTCCTCAGGGGGTCAGTCCATCATCGTCTGTGTGCTGGTAAAGCTTTGGGATCTATCCGGAACCTTCGTGGGTGTGCACCCATCAGCCATACCTTCACAGCTTTACAGAACGCACCGTTCGCCTCGCGCTTTTTCGAACAGCTCTGGCAGGGCAGCTGTTTCTACAGGGCAAGCCCACGTCAATATCCCTTCCTATCCCGTCGCCGGATTCCTGTGCAAGGACACTTACGATTACGCCTCCAAGAGACATACCATCGAAGCCACACGTCCCCAGAACATCGAAAGTGGTTGTGTCAACTGAGGTCAGTACAGTAGTGTAGACCAGTACCACAAGGTGCTGAGCATCATCACAATTCACTTTCCTCAGGGGGTCCGTGAGGCTTCTGTAGAAGACACATCGAGAAGCCAAAGCAATTAATGATTGCTGAGGGACTGATGTCACAGCTGGACGTGGAGCTACACAGTTATTTTGATGTTCCAAGTCTCACAAAATCATAAATACTTCTATACCCCAAAACCCCAAACTCTATTCCCCAGCGCCAGTACGACCAGTTATGGAGACAGCTGTAACGTATTGCTGTGACATTATGGACACGGCAAGCAAGAAGAAAGCTCACCCTTTCCTCTTACGTGCAGAGCAAGTGCCCGCTGTCACCTACGCCTCCATCTACGACGGAGCAGCAAGTGTCACAGGTGCATTCTTTAATGACCTCAACTCTATTGGTTGCCGAATCTGCCGAACAGTAAAACAAAAATGGATTTCCGTCGTTATAATTTACGAGCGTTCCGCACTTATACGTGTCTGCAAGCAGTCATAAGCACGCGTTCACAGTTCCGCACATTCAGAACACGCCAGGCTGTGGGTACTCACTCGGATTTTTGCAGGGCCCGCCGTTGGGGTCTGCTGCGGTAGCTATGTCCGCCAATGTGACAGACATGATCATAGCGGCGAGTGAGATGAACTTCATTGTTGCGATTCAAGAGAGCTGGATGATGTTTTTGTTATTGAAGTGGAAGCTATTACTTCGCTTTTATACACAGGCAGTACCGGTGGTGACTCAGCCCATATGCATGTGTGTCCGACTAAACATTACATCCTAATGCATTGCGGCGACGGGGCTAGGTTGAGCTTGTTTTTCAACACCCGACTCCACGACTCAGTATGTACTCCATTCTCCATGTGGGCGGTTTTCGGGCGGACTTGGTTCACTTATATGGTCTCCGATTGGCGGACCATATAAAATAACGGCATGGAATGACGCGCACCTCTTTGGTATTCAACATCAAAGTTCGAAAAAGTTTTACTTTGTCCAGTACGCCCGTTCATGACCACGCATGAAAACTTCGCAATTCTCCTTTATTGCAGAGCTTTCGACGAAATGCTCGCAGAGCACTTACTCCTTGAAGTGACAGTGTTCAGTAAACCTTTCAGGCTTCAAGTTGATCAGCATGTATAGCCCAAGAATTTTCACTGTCCATGTACAAAATCTGCTATCTGCGGACATTTGCCCACTGGCAAATTCATTCCAAATCGGTTATTTTATGGACAGACATATAGGGGAGCTTCAAGGGGCCTCAATCCACACAACCACAATTCTCAATGGCCTCGACTTCTCTGTCTGACGAGCAGGAATATAAAACGCATAGCCGTTATTATAACCCGCGAATCGTCCGCTCAGGGTCACATTATCCTGCGAGCGGCCGTACACACGCGGCGGTCTGAGATCCGCACATCTAGAACACGACAGGCTGGCGATACTTACCAAGGTTGTCCACAGGTGTGATATTGGGGTCAGTTGCCGTAGCTGCATTACTGCGGCAGATGTGATTATAGTGGTGAGTGCGATGAACTCCATTAAAAGAACTTAATGCGATCGAGGCGAAAGCTAGCACTTCGGTGTTATACACAGGGCCCACTGACCCAGGCAGTATGTGAGGCCAGCTCAAAGCACGGATCTACCTGTGGGTATTAGGTTCTAACGCTCCATAATGAGCCGACGGTATCTCTTGACCTGCCACTCTCCATAAGAGTTGGTTTCGCAACGAAATTTCTGTAGGAATATATAGACATGACTAGCCTACCTTTCTCGACAAGCTCATGATGAGCAACTTTTGTTGCAGTTCTTGCTTGCTGTCCAAGTTATTGGCCATATTTCCGTTAACGCTACGAACGCATTGATTCTTGAGGGTATGGATATACTGACGATACATCAGAGCATAGTAACACGGTCTTCTCGGGATAATGAACTACCCGGATGAATACAGTGAGGTGAGTTCAACGCGGTCCACATTCCTGCTACTTGCTTAAGATCTAGTCATTCTTTCTTTTCGTCACTTTTCGGTGGTATGATATTCTCCTGGAAGTATCGCATCCTCCAAGCGTGCTTTTTGCTGTGATGTAATCATGGCGCGTGCATCAATTTCCTCGTCGGAGTTGTACAGTCAACTTGACTCAAGGTGTGATGAGTGCTCCCTCGACGTAATGTGTTGATTTGCCTTGCTCATTTCTTTCTTTATGTTTTCAGTATATTTCTTGGTGCGAACAAAGTCACGGTTCTGCTACTTACCCAAATGGGTCGTTCTTTCCGTCCAGTGGGCAATGCCTGGTACTACCATTGTTCAGTCCTTGGCTAACATGGCTTCTATGCGGTGTTTTCTTCCGGTGGTGTATTGAATATTCTGATGTGACACATATTTTTGACAGGTGCATCACTTACTTGCATCAGTACGTGAGACTTCTAGTTCGATGCGCCTTCTAATCACCAAATGACATTTGCCATATTAAACACTTGAATAAGTCGCCGTCGTTGAACAGTTTGATAACTAACTGCTCACTGCAAGAGTCAAGAGGGACACTCCGCCTGTAAGTATTGTGCATGCCTATGTCTTGACTCGTCAATATTGATGTAAATATGATGAAAACGAGTTGCACTACTGCATGTGTCGTGGAGAGTCGGGCCTATCAGAGAACCGGTGAACCGATTACATTGCTTGGTCTTGGGCCTTGGCATTGTATTGTAATGTGTGGAAAATAAGTTCGGCGGTTCACTGATGGTCTGCATAGAAACTTCCTCAAGTATCAGTTGGCGTCTCTTATTGATCAGGCTTGACTTGCCTATCTAATGTTACGAAAGCCGTACATCAAAGTGTAGCACCGCATGCTACACAAGTCAAGGGTCGTTTTGTATTATGTCCGAGGAGTTCCTGCCCCATGATGAGCTTAACCCTGTTTGACTAGAAATAAATTTCCTTGTCAAAAGCGTGGATGATGTGGGCGAGCGAGTAAAGGCCCGTCTACTTGAAGGAAGGACTTGACCTGTCAGCAGGACTAGTTAGTACAGGCGGAACGCCGCGGGAGGTGCGAGCTACTGATCGGAGTCAACTATGCATTATGATCGTGCTTGCCTAGATTTCTTATCAGAAAATCCAAACAAAGTTCGAAAACTTCAAACAAGCTCAAGCTTCAAGATTCAAACAAGTTCGAGTGTAAACGCTAAAACAGTATTGCCAAATTTGCCTCTGATGCTGACATAATCCTGATCTGATTCTGTCCTTCGCGTCCCAATCGCTCGTCTGACTCGAGTTACTCGACGCCCCGTCGACCCTTGGCATAGCTATAGCCTAGTAGCTATAGACAACGCTGGTTCGTGTATGCAGTGGTGTGTAACTATACGTCCAACCGAGAGAGAACCCACGTTCACATTGGGTGACCCTCCTCCATTTATAGCACACTATTTTGCGCCTTCCCACATTCTGTTTGCTCTCATCGCGCTAGCCGTTGCTTGCAGTGGTCAACCGTGGTCAACCGGTCGCGCAACCTTCCAAAGTCAAAGTCTCGACTGTCTCCTATCAACGATCGATCGACCTGCTACGACTCACCGAGGATAACTTGTTTCATATCGCTCATAACGGGGTACCCTCCCGTAACCTAATTTCTTGCTTCTCGCCATCTATCATCTGCATCATTATCTACGTACTCTGTTGTACCTCTGTTTACTCCGTCTCCAACCCAGAAACACATCGAGCTTCAAGCTTCTCTGTTGCACTATTTACTTCACTTCAATCGAGCTCCTGCGTATTATGTGCGTATCTGTCCTATTGTACACTATCGGTCTTCACGTTTTACCTGTCCAGGCTGGTCATCCTTTAACGATAAATTTGATTGACATCACCCCCATCAATATTGATCAACATCAACAGACGTACTACTACCACCAATCTTCACAATGTTCTACTCCCCAAGCGATGCAACCCAGCGCAAGCGCGCTGATTCCCACTCCACTGATGACTACCACCAATATCCCTACGTCCACGAACGATCCCGCAAATCTCTCCCTTCGTCTTCTGCCTCTTCCCACTCGTTGCGCAGGTTAGCTTCACAACACGCTGATATTCCCGACAATAGCCCAGGTCGTATCCTTGCCCCTCACAACCCCAGCCCCCAATCAAGTCCCGTCACGTCCCCATCCTCTGCACATGGTGGCAGTAGCCGCTTCGCTGACTCACAATCGTCATTCACATCAGATTCTGCCAGCGCTGATCTCTGGTCCTCACGATCAGGGTACGAGGACGGAAATCGGGTCCCTTCGACAATGAGCCCACCCAATCTCGGTACCCCCCCATCTCCGGTACCTGGCCGCTCCAGATCCATTACCGAGTCTGATCTTCGTCTCCCTATGCATGCTCGCAAACCTGTGTCGAGATACCCCGCATCTTCTCCGCGCCCACGTACGGCACCTCATTCTCCCAGTCCTGCGGTTACCAAAGAGAACCCTGATTCCCATGTGTCCATGGGCATTAAATCCCTCATGAGCAAACCTGCACTGCTGTCGCCCACACGTTTATCACTACATTCGCCTTCGGTTTCAGAAAGCCTATCACCTTCACTACAGCATGCAATGCCTCGCAAGTCGAGAGCAGCTGAATTTGACGTCTCATTTCCCTTTTTCTCACCTGGATACTCGCATTCGGATCAGACCGGGGTATCGCTCCCAAATCAAGACAGCCTTCAATCCACCAGTTCTACGCCTGCATACGGAAAGGTACAAAAACAACGAAACGTGCTACGTAGAAAGCCGTCTGCAAAAGCAAAAGAAAAAGAAAAAATACAGCGAGAACTCGAAAAGAAAAAAGATGCGATTGCTTCGCCCTCGTCTTCTACCTTCGGATCTATGTTTGTTTCCCAAGAGTCTCCATCAGCACACTCGCGAGACTGGTCCCTACTGACGCCTGCCGGGACTGTTGTCCAGGGATACAGGCAGCGAGAGGACCCATTGCCAATACAGCCTGCAGAAGAGAGTGCTGCAAATGAGCCTGTCTCGCCTTCTCCAATCCCATACTATACTGTCTACGGGACACGGTCGGAGCACAAAATCGCTCCAGGCGGCCCGGATGATACGCGACAATGGTCGTTACACGCGCATGTCCTTGCTGGCCAGCGTGCGCAAACTCACCAAGAGCCGAGCAAGAACCTGGCGAGGAAAGGGAGCCTCTCGAAGATGGTTTCGGGGAGATGGAAGAAAGCAACTGGGGGAGGTGGTAAGGCTGACGAATCTCGACCTCCTTCGCATGGGCTTCCGAAAGGTCGATCAAGTTTACAAGAAAGTCATTCCCCCAGGGACCGCAGAGAGTGCATGGACGCGGGCGAGTTCGGTATAGACCTGTATCAAACGCGCTCGGTGACTGAGCCCCGGAGCAACTTGAAGGAGCGCCCAGCGGAGGGCTCGAAGCTTTGGAAGCTCGTGAAGCGGATCAGCACGGGTGGAATGCGCGAGCGCTTCGTTGCTGATAAAGCTGCCCCGCCTGTGCCTGCTATCCCGCAAGAGCTGCTCAGCAGCCCTCCTCCCCAGTCCCATTCTTTGCGAGCTGCACCAGAAAACCCTTATGACCCATCTATGCCAAAGAATATCGCAAACTGTGGCCCACGACCGAGCATGGCAACATCTTCGTCTTCTCCTAATTCATCTGACGTGGCGTCGGCACGTTTCTTTCAAAGATCACACTCGAGGAGATCGTCGGTGTCCTCGTATGGGGAAGAAACTGCGCCGCAGTCAAGTTTTCCCAGTATGGCCTATGGAGATCATCATATTGTCCCGCCGCGAGAGCTACACCAAATCACTCGCGATCAGAAGAATGATCAGGGCTCGATATCACGTTCTCGCAGCCGCAGCCATTCTGGACAAGCTGGCAAGATTGATTTAGATCATAAGCACCCCCGCGCTGCGTCGCCCGTAAACGGCCCTTGGGAAACGCCGCCACGCACTCCTATGTGCTCGGTCACACAGGTTTTGTCACTAAGGACACACAGGTTTGGTGAGAAGCCGCCTACGGTCGCACACACTCAACTACTTCCGGATGGAAATGTGTCACTTTCTCCGCCACCAAGGCCTATTCGGAGCGCGATGCGTTCGAGCAGAATTTCACAGAGCGAAAACTCATATTCACATCGCCGGCCTGCAACTGCCAATGAAGACCGAACATTACGAACATCTCTACCTTCCCGGGTGTCCGGTGCCCTCAGCGAGGCGTCTACGGCAACGATGCAGCCCATGTCAAATTTATTGGCTTGCACATCCGAGGAGACACTAGACGTCTCGCATCTCCGCTCTGGTATCAACTTCCGCGCACTGAATACTGCTCCGCGCCGCGCGCCGCTCACAGAGCGCGAGAAGGCTGAGATATGGGATGACCTGCTGCAACGCAGTGCGCAAGCGGGGGGGACGCTCCATCTCGGCTCAAGTGGTCAGCTCGAGTCTGATAATCTGCGTTTTTCGAGTTGTTCTGAGGTTTCTTCGAAGTTGATTGACTTGTAACCCCCCTTTACTGATAGGATATATAACTCTTATACCCAATTTCTATTCATACCTCATGCACACATACATACATCCATTCATTCTCTGCTGACTGATTTATGTATTCCTATATTGCCTATTGGACGGACTGTCGATGTGTCCTGGAGGCACGATGCAAGAATATACACATTCGCTATGTTGATATTGTAATGAGGATAATGGTAATCGGCGGTGCTGATGTTGCTCGTCGGTTCTCACCTACACAAGAAATGTACTTTTATAAGCGCCGTGTTCCTGACCTGATTTCGTGAGCGTCTGATAGCGCGTTGTTGACAGGTGTTTACGCGCCGGGGTGACACGTCAACGTCATCCTGTAGTGCGTGGCAATTTGGGAGGTATTAAGCTAGTACTAGAACTCCCAGCGGTGGTACCGTTCTCCCAACATCAACACATCATCTTTCCGTCAAAGGAGGTTCCAATGGGCTCTGTGCTTAGTCATACGTCTCTCGAATTGGCTATCGAGGCTGGCATTGCACTGGCAGGGTTTGTGGTGTTTGGGTACATCACGTATTCCAAGAGTCACTCTGGTGCACTCGCACCCACTGGTGGAAAAGTTGTAAAGGGTAAGAAGAAAAAGAAAATACAAATACCGAAGACGGGCATCTCAGAGCTGTCTGAGAAGCCCGTCAGCTCCACTACCACCACCGCCGCCACCACCCCCACAATTCAAGGCAATTCCGTGCCTGAACCTGAGCCTATCGTTCCTTTCCCGCATGTTATCATGCCTGGTGAATTCGAAGCCGTGGTCCCTAGCGCGGACGACCGAGGTGCACATGCAACCAAGAACAAAGGAAAGAAAAAGAAGCAGAAGAAGCATGAAGAGAAGGAGGCACCTCGGGATATAGATCAACTGGCGTCGCGCTCAGGCGGCGACTCAGCTGCGCCCGGAAAACACGGAACAACCACCGTTGACGTTGACATGCCCAGCAAATCTCTAAAAGAGGAAGAGGAGGAACTGCGCATACGGTCTTCTTCTCCGTCAGTTGACACTGACTCCTCGTGGACAAGGATAGACCATCAGAGGAGGACAGTGCGACCACGAGGCGCTAAGCTTAAGGCCGCTGCTACTGGATTAGGCGACCAAGAACTTGCGATAAGAACGGATTTGACCACTGAGAGTGACGTGGGTCCATCCACCGGCGATTCGTCTGTTGCCGAGCGGATGGGTGTGGAGGAGGATGCAGGTGCTGTGATGGAGGCAGGTACTAGTACTAGCAGGCATGATAATAATCGTCAAACGCTAGCCGAAAAGCTTCTCCCCAAGCCGAGGAAGACAGCCGTCGATGAGTGAGTTTCGAATTCTCTTTTTTTCACCTTTTACGGTCGATCGTTCCATATGCTGATCCGCGTAGCATGCTCGAGCGCCCAGATTATCCTGGTTTGGCGCGTGTGATGCGTGTGCACCCTCGGGCCGATGAAGCACCGGCACCCGGATTTTCCTGGAAGGATTATGAAGACGTAGATGACGGCAGTGGTACGTTGAACGATGGTGACGATGGTGACGGCGAATGGGGCATCGTCAAGGGCAAGAGTCGCCCGAGCTCGAGTAATTATTTTCTCTACTTATTCCTCGCTTCGCAACAAAGCTGACATTCTAGCTTCAGAAGACGTGACCACATCCTCGCGTCAAATCGTACAGAAGGCTCCAGAGCAGTTGACACAGAAACAGCGGCAAAACGCGAAAAGAAATCAGTTGTTGAAAGCCGCTAAAGCAGAGGCTGAGGCAGAACGACTGGTCAAACTTGCCGAACATAAGCGTGCTTTGGAGCGAGAACGGATTATTGAGCAATCACGCCGCGGAGCAAGTAAGGCTAGCGTGGATAGTCGCGGGAAATTGGTATTCGATTAGGACGATAGCACCAGCCAACTGCACCATAGTATGAGACCACCGTGATTTGTGCTAGAAACATAGTAGAGTGGACTCGTGGAATTACTAGAATACAGATCTCGTAATTTTTTCGTAAGAGATATGCTTAGAAAAAAACGAGGCTGAAGGTGGGGTATGCGACTCCAAATGAAAACAGAAAAATTGTCCGGTGAACCGGGAAAATCGAATGTGCGGATGGTATTTTTCTCATACAAAATTCAACCGCGTGGTGTGGAGTGTGAGCGGAATGAATAGACACTAAATACCACCAATGATGAATCAGAATTAACCTATGAGCCGACCCAGTGGAGAGATGCCGGAAGAGCCAGCCTATCGCTCTGCAGGAGCTTGCCTCCGATCTCTATTATCTCCCCCCTCTCGCCCTAGAGAATGATCACCATAACGTCTGGATGATAAATGGTGTGATCCTGATGACATTGACGAGCCTTCCATTGTGATGCCAGCTAAGCTTGACGTCGTTGCGTGTTCCATCGATTGAGGATGCCGCAAAGGAGTTCCACTGGGCCTTTCCAACTGTTTGGAGCCGCCGGGCGCAGACGCTCGCCCATGGATCTGAGCGTCTGCGCGTGGAAGTTTTTTGGCTGGGTATCGGCATTGTAGGGAGACGTGATCGAAGCGAGTGAAAGCGGGGACTGTCTCACTATAGTCGGTGACAATGTATCGGAAGAACGGCGGAGGTGAGATGGGCCTGCACCTTGCGGAACTGGTTGGGTGTTCGAAGACGATGAGATGGAAGGTCCATGACTAGTTCCATGAGGCGAGGAAGAGCCGGGGTAAGATTGTGATTTCGCCGGGTCTTGGGTAAAAGAAGTCGAGGGGTACATGACTTGACCCGCGGATGAAGGTCCTGAGTGGTATGAAGTCACGTTCTCTGAAGACGACGCCCCTGACATATCGGGAGGGACGGAGTACACGGGCAAGCTGGCAGGGCCGCCTGGTGCAGGGAAGAGGCGCGAGATCATGGCTTCAAGTTGATCAAGCCTTCCCTTCAATTCATCGTATTCAGCCCTGCTCCTGGCCTTGAGTTCATCATATTCCGCCCGACTGACGTATTTGTCCCTAAAAATTTGTGAGCAAGGCTGTTCAAAGGAGGATAAGGCGGCACATACACAGGCTCTAATGTGCGCCATTGGCATTTTGACTGTTCACCGCGCCTTGTACAAGGTCCACACGGCTGCGCCCTGAAAATGCGGCGTCAAGACTGGGCGATATGGCGAGATTACAACCGCCGACCTGTCACATTTGATCTTACGCCTTTTGCACTCTTTAGAGACCGCGTGACGTGGATAAAAACAGCAATGGCACAAACAATGGAGGCAAAGATGGGCAGTGATAACGATGAGCAACGTATTCTGGAAATGGAGGGAAAACAAATCATACCATTGCAACTCAGAGCTTGTCGGCGCCTTTTCTTCTTGGCTGGACCTTGCTGCTCTACCTCCCCTTCTGGCTCAGAATCCTGCATTTCCGAACGACTGTATAGGGCATGGTGGGAGGGTTGGGGCTGTGGTGGTGGTGGAATTTCAGAGGGCCCTGGATAGCTTGGGAGTGGATACGAGTATGCAGACTCTGGAGGAGGCAAATGCTGGGCCATGCCCGAAGGCGGGAGATAGGGGTGTAGTTGGCGGATAGAAGGCAAGGATGGCTGCTGGTATG
>PVYJ01005335.1:16627-42924 GCA_002995095.1 Rhizopogon sp. AM-2018a | reverse complement strand
GCCGCATAGAACTCATTCTGCGCATCCTCGGTGCAAACCAAGGATGCGACAGTCACGGCTGCGGAGTTGATGACACAAAGAGAGTTGCGCACAGTCAGCGGCGTATCATCAGTATGGTCTTCTAAGACAGCGACGAGCAGGTCTGTGTGGACTGGGTGTACACAGAAATCTGCATAGCGATAAATCTTGTTCGGATCCTCTGCATACGGGGCGTTAGCACCACGTTACAGTCTGGGGTATCAACCTTCGCACCTGGTGTAATTGGATTGATCTTCCCATCTTTCGCGGCATAGACTCGGGAGTCTGCAAAATTGCAGGAGTACACGGTCCCATTATAAGCGATCGCAGCAGATCCGCCATACTCATAGACACGCGTGCGCGCATTGAAGTTGGCGCCAAACACTTCCTTTTGAGTGTTGTTGCTCAGAAGCACGTATCGGCCACGCTCAGATGCACGCTGTTCGATGTAGTATATGTCCTTTGTAACTGGATCTACGAAGGTGTCGCCCATGGAAACGCTCTTTGGCGCAGATTGAGTAATTGAACGATCGGAGACATTCTGGGGTACATACATCCTGAGCAATGGCGTCAGCTGTGATGGGAGATTCCCAAAGGCCGTACGGTGCGTATTTTTGAGACATTGCCAGTGGGAGAGTCGAGACGACTTAGCAGATCAGATTGGTGGTTAGAGTTGTGGGGAGATAAGCGACCTTGAAATGCCTTGAAATAACAAGTCATATGACATGCACATCAACATCATTACATGTTTACATTGGCGCTCTTAGCCATCGTGAGTTGTGAATTTCTCACTATTGTCAAAGTTTGACCATTCCGCACTGACGGGACCGGGGCGAACGTTAAGCCAGAGTTGTTTGGATCCAAGGCTCTTGACAAACAACCAGTTTCCGATCATCCGAAAACGGTATATACCGCGGTCCACACCATTCTCGATCGATGTCGTTCCGCCAGACGCTTCCCCTGCACAAGAAGTCAAGCGCTGCGTGGCTGGCACGGCAATCTCGTGACCCTTTTGTTAAGGCGCGCCTCTCTTCACCATCTTCCTACCGTTCACGCTCAGCCTTCAAGCTCGTCGAACTCGATGAAAAGTGGGGACGCTTCCTCTCGCGTCCTGGCGTGCGCAGTGTCGTGGACCTTGGTGCAGCTCCAGGCGGGTGGAGTCAAGTTGTCGCGGAGAGATTAGGGTGGACTTTTGACATGGAAGATGACGCGGATGACTTTGGGTTACGCGAGGAGGTGAAGGTGCAGAAACGCGGGTCTTGGAGCGTCGATCCTGCGAACAAGACTGCCGGGCGAGGAAGAATTGTTGCTCTTGACTTGCTTCCAATTGCTCCAATACCTGGCGTGCAGACGTTACAAATGGACTTTCTAGCTCAGGGTTCAGCGTGTGTTGTACGAGACGCACTGAAGAGCCCACGGAACCCCGAGGGTACTGCGGATGTCGTACTAAGCGACATGGCAGCAAATTTTTCGGGAAACAAGATTCGGGATACGCAAATGAGTTTGGACATCTGTCATGCAGTCTTCGATTTTGCCAAGGGTGCATTAACCGTTAGAAAAGTAGATGAACGAGGGAAGGCGTCCGGGGGCGGAATATTGCTGTATGTCCATCATTTTCAGGAAGATGAGTTACTCATATATATGTTTTTCAGGCTAAAACATTTTTCTCATCCATTACTGCAAGAGTTCAGAAAGGAATATCTAGAACCCAACTTCCACCTCGTACATTATATCAAGCCGGAGTCAAGCCGCTCTGATTCTGCAGAAGGTTACTGGCTATGTCGTGGTTGGCTTGATAGGACTTAATTCAGTATCATATCCCACTCGTCGATGTGCACTTCGCATCACACTTGCAGGTACATGGCACGTATTTGTTATAGCAAGAATAATATACACCATATCATAGACTTATGTAGTAGCATCGAGCATATCACGCATATCCTACAGCAAAAACAAGCCGAAATACGAAACGCTTATGCTCCAAAGCCGTACAAGGTGCGGCCAGAGCGCTTGAGAGCATACACGACATCGAGCGCCGTGACGGTTTTCCTAGCGAACACTCAGCCGTCAGCGTGCGAAGCAACAACTAGCCCACGTTCGAAGCCTTACCTCTTGGCGTGCTCGGTGTATGTGACAGAGTCACGAATGACCTAAAAGGTGTCAAATGACGTCTCCGCAGCAGCAAGAGAGATGACTCACGTTCTCAAGGAAAATCTTCAAGACACCACGAGTCTCCTCATAGATGAGGCCCGAGATACGCTTGACTCCTCCACGACGAGCAAGACGACGAATAGCCTGCAGAACATTGGAAAAATGCCGATTGGGTATAAGAATAAGGACATACAGGTTTCGTGATACCCTGGATGTTGTCACGCAGAATCTTGCGGTGGCGCTTGGCACCACCCCTACACTCCAGTCAGATGCAATACTCAATAAGAAATCATCTTAGCACTTACTTTCCGAGACCCTTTCCACCTTTACCGCGTCCAGACATGATAGATTATAGTGCGAGTGGAGTGTGTTAGAGAAATAGGCGATGATCGCAGTTGGTGGTGGTAGTGGTAAGAGTGTGAAGAGCGCGACTTCTTTGTTGATTGGCGTGTCTATATGTAGGCACGTGCCACGTGACCTCATTATCGCGTTCGGACCACTACAGCATTTTCTTCACTGACATTGTAGACTTGAGCACAGGCCAGTAAGTCAAAGGTCAAGTGAACTCCCCTTTTGTATTGGTACAATCCCAGTTTCTACTAACTTACAAAGATCTATATGAATGTCCACTCTCTAAGTACCTATTAGCGGCCTCCTATATATGCGTTCCTCCGTCTCCCATGATCATTCTCGTTCGAGATACCTCGGTCATATTCTTGACTGGATATGGCAGATGTGTAAATTCCCATATGTCATGGTAGACGCGTCGACAGGTTCTGAGAGGTGGCGTGCCGCGTTCTTCGGGAAATGTGTTCAAAAGTTGGGGTGCGCAACGATACGAGTGTGTCAGTTGCGTCTGTCGATCCAGCGGCTAATTGATTAGTTCGTCGTTGGCAGTATGCTGCTTGAGAGTGGGAGACCAGTCGACGAACCCAACGGGTGCCACTCTTGTCGTGGGATTAGGGCGCTGTTTTGAATCTTCAAAGGTGCTCCTGCTCCGAGGGACTATGGAAGCTAATGACATGACCGACTGTGTCTCGTCAGCTCATCCAGTCATTGGAGGTGGGGAGACATTCTATCAGTTGCAACCCAAGAAACTGCAATGTATTCATTCATAATTAATTTTGTCAGAGTTGAGTTCCTAAGGGTGTAGGATCCTTATTGTATAGGTGCACTAGGGACTTCCGCTGAGAGGCTCTTCTCTTTGTTCGTCATCATTCGTCATCAAGTAGTGCATCCAGTGCGGCCCACTTCCGACTTGCCATCGGTACAGAACTTAGTACGTACGTGTAATCTCTTCGAACTGGTTTTGTGGAACATCTAAAGATGAATTTCCTCCCTCCCTGTCCTTGGCATTTCGACCATTTTTTCCTCGGTGAAGCACCTGTAAACATGGTGAAGAACTTTATGCTGTATGACAACATCTCTCTCCAGGGAGCAGGCAAGGTGAACGCGTCGTAGTCACGTGCGCAATGGCTTGTATTGATCTTATCACCTCATTAGGCAAGGCCGAAGTTTGGAGTCATTGAAATCGCAACGCTTCGACTCATACCCTCAACAACACAGACATGACATCGACGTCGGACGTGGAGGCGAAGTATGAGTTGATCACGCGGAGGTTACAGGAAGTTTTTGGTGGTGATTCAATCAAGGCTATCCTCGCAGAAGGCAGATCGCCAAAGGCTTACTGGGGTATGTGTATTCACCTTTAATCAAATATTTGAACCGATGCTCAATACATTTACCAGGTACCGCACCTACAGGAAGGCGTACGTGTGACATGATCGCAAGGCTAAACTAATCCGATAACTAACATGCACCCTCCAGCACATATCGGTTACTTCGCCCCATTAATCAAAATCGCTGATTTCTTGAGAGCTGGGGTGGAGGTCAAGATTTTACTCGCTGGCACGTCATACAACACCACTTCGAAGCTAATGTTTTACTGAACAAAAGTTGAATCATAGATGTGCACGCTTTCCTCGACAACCTAAAGGCTCCTCTAGACCTTGTCGCCCATCGGACAAAATACTACGAATTTATCCTCCGCACCGTCTTCACCTCATTAGGGATACCCACATCAAAATTAATATTTGTTCAAGGCTCAGATTACCAACTTACCCGCGAATACAATCTCGACAACTACAGATTATGTGCGACCGTGACAGAGCATGATGCAAAGAAGGCCGGCGCAGAGGTCGTGAAGCAAGTCGAGAGTCCACTTCTCAGTGGTTTACTTTATCCTGGCTTGCAGGCTCTTGACGAGCAATACCTCGATGTTGACTTCCAGTTCGGCGGGATCGATCAGGTGCGTGCATCCGCGAATCAGGTGATTCATCACAGGTTGACATCTCTTGCAGCGGAAAATATTCACGTTCGCAGAACTCTACCTTCCTCGGTTAGGCTATGCCAAGCGTGCTCACCTCATGAACCGTATGGTTCCAGGTCTTATGGGGGGTAAAATGTCGTCTTCAGATCCAGATTCGAAGATAGACTTCCTTGACCCTCCCGAAGCCGTCAAGCGCAAGATCAAGAAAGCTTTCTGCGAGGAGGGAAATGTCACGGAGAATGGACTTCTCGCATTCATACAGGCTGCGCTCATTCCGATCAGTCAGCTTCGCATCGAGCGTCGGAAGGGAGAAACAGGTGTAGACAGCGCAGAAGGTCAGAGTGCGATTGGCGAACAAAATCCTTTTGTGGACGATGATGCACCGGAGGGGACTGTGTTTACCATCAGGCGAGAGGGCAAGTTCGGTGGTCCCCCAAGTCATTACAAGGACTACCAGGAGTTGGAGGATGATTTTGCAGCGAAAAAGGTCCACCCCGGTGATCTCAAGACAGTTGTGAACAAGGCGATCGATAGCTTGTTGGAACCGATTCGAAAGGCCTTTGCTGAGTCTCCAGAGTGGCAACAAGTAGAGAAATTAGCGTATCCAGATCCGAATGCAAAGGAACCTAAGAAGAAAAAGGTTGGTCTCCTTTTCCGCTTCACCACCGGTACTGATTGTTTCTGCTTAGGAAAAGGTGTACCATCCGCCCCCGCCAGGGAAGGGCAAGGACGCCCAGGCTCGAGTTCCTACTACATCAAGTGAACCACCACCACCACCACCACCACCCACCAACGAGAATACTCAAACGGGTACTACGGGGGAGCTCTAGCATGCTTTAGTTAGCCACGAGTACAGGAAGCATAATGCATAGAATGTATGATTGACATGTATATGCTGATGTGAGAAGAGTGATTAGAGGAGGAAGTAGATTATGGGTGAGATGCATTGGTATACTGAGGAAAACGCGGAGGCAGATCAAGAACCGCGTTGACGGTCTTTGTCTCGACTGCTCTTTGTGTCGATCCTCACGTATTCACTTTCGTCTGGGTTTCCATCTACGTCTTTCTTGACCCCCAGGTATGATTCTCCGAGCATTTGCAAGGCGACGGCCCGCAATTGCGCTTTATAGCGGGATATTGTCGGGTCCTCGAGTATCCGGTCACAAGTTTCGCGTAATACAGACTCGATTTCAAGTTTCGTGCCCTGTCAGAGAGCCGTCAATAGTTTCAGTGGTTTCCAATACAAGAGGAGTACCTTGAAAAGAGCCTGAATGCCTTTCTCAGCAGCCTGTTCTTCTAATTTCTTCTTCTCCTCCGGAGTAAGGTTGCCAGCCTTCTCCGCTGCGGCAATTTGATCGAAGACGGTCTTCAATTCGATTGCTGATCGCAGTGTTGACACACTACCCTGATGTCAATCGAAGACAATATTAAACGATTATCCATGCTTACGTCTCACTGAATACGTGATATTTGCCTGAAACGTTGTGGAACCAACCACCGACTCCGAACAATGTCTGATTCGTAGCAAGGTAATGCTTGGCTTTCGAAACATACACGAAGCCTATGGCCTGCAAAAGCTCGACGCCGTATGACTCCTTCTTGAGATCCCTAGAAAAAATGATTTCAGCGAGTGCAGCTCGTCTGTGTACAATACGCGCACTCCGCTTCCAGCTGGCAGATGGTGCGCCAGCTATTTGAGACATCAGTGTCATTGGGACCTGTTGCGGACTCCGTGAATATACTAAGTTTCCGTTGAAGGTTTTCCACACTACAGCCTTCATCAGTATCGTCAGAGGGTCATTGACGATGAAATCTTACAGTTTCTGGACTCGCTCTGCACGAGCTGCTGATTTCTAAGAGTACTGCTGTAAGATATTTGAGGAATGAGACAGAAAGTAAGTACCTCTGCGGTTACTTTCTTCTCTTTCTCATCTCTCCGAGCCTTCTCCTCCTCACTGAGGATCTCCTTGCCCTTCGCATCGCGCTTCACCTCCTGACCGTCTTCGCCTTCAGCTTCCTCTACCTCTTGGAGAGCAGATTTCATGTCCTTTGCGAGACTGATTTGGCCAATTATAGGCGCGAACCTTTCTCCACCGAACATGGCCCCAAAGATTTCCTCAGGGTCGACAAATCCACCTTCTGGTTGACTCTCCTTCGAACCAAACTCGTTATACTTCTTGCGGAGTGCGGGATCCGAGAGAGTCTGATAAGCAATGGCAATCTCCTTGAACCGTTCCTCTGCGAGTGGATCATCGGGATTCTTGTCGGGATGATACTTTATTGCAAGCCGCCCTGGATAAAGACAATGAAGCAGGTAAGTGAGAAACCCACATCATTAACTGACGTGGACCGTACGGTATGATTTCTTGATATCATCTGTGCTTGCATCTATTGGAACTCCTAGAAGGTCATAATACCCTGTCTCCAAAGGTTTCTCCTGCGTGCCAATCTTACGACCTTTCCTAGCATTTGAAGGTGGTGGAGTGCTTCCAGAGCCTATCGAGTTATGCGGGGACGTTGAGTTTGATGTAGTGGAGTAACCAGACGGTAATTGGGCAGGGTAAAATGCATGTGTGTAGATTGACTGGCACTTAAAGCAGCGGACGCGTAGCATTGTACCCTGAGCCGGAGTAGGCGACGGCACTGGAAACTCAACCTGTACGTTACAGCTCGAACATTGAGAGCGTATATGGGGAATATACTGTCGTGACGGCTGGATTGGATATGCAGAGCTCATTTTCGTCGTTCAGGGACTGAGGAGTGGTCAAATCGTCGAAAGCAGCATCCAAGTGCTGGAGTGAGTAACCGAGCCTTGAAAGGAAATTATATGGGCAAACTGACGCAAACTCTGCAGAGGAGCGTCAAAAGACTCAAAACCATCTGTGATGAATTCATAAATAATCGATACGACTAGTACAGATAGCATGAACCAGTCTAAGAAAAGGAATGCAGTATAAAGCCTGCTCTCTAATGAATCAGAAAGAAAAGAAAAATGTTTACCCTGAAAGTCATCAAGTAACAAACTACACTGACAAATTCACATGGTTGACCTTTTTGTTTACTACAGGCATAGTTATGTGACCGTTATCATCATCAAGCTTTTCGTCAGATTGCGTGCCATGTTGTGCGGGATCCACGGGCTTGTCGTGTATTGGTTGTGGTTTGTGATCCGTACTGCGGTTGTAAAATATTGATACGGAAATGAATTCAAGAGTGACAATTCCAAGGAGAAACCAAAATGCCGCAGCACGTCCGGCATACTCTTGCGGACCCCCATGGGTGGCCTCCACAGATGTCTCTATCGAGGTGATAGCAGCGAGGCCAACTGCGGATCCACATTGAAGTGCGCTATGAAAGATGGCCCCAACTGTGCCAGCCATAGATGAAGGCGCAGCTTGGAAAATAGCAATGCTATGAAGCAATTAAACATGTTCTGAAGACTGATGATGTAGAACTTACTTTGTGTGTGTGTAAGTCAGCATGGCCCCCGAGCCTCCCAGTACCAAAGCTGGGAAGACATACAGCCAATAATCTTCGGGCTTTCCCCCACCGAGCGCTAGCAATATGGTAGAGACCATGCACAAGAACAGACCAGTGAGGATTATCCATTTCGGACTGAAGATGCGAGAAAGTGAGCCGGTAAAACTCATAGCAATGGCCGTTATGCTGATCGGTAACCTAGTAAGCAAAACATTCTGAATGACGGGCGACAGAGAAGGACAGAAATTGCATTACAAGTGTAAAGCTGACGATATTACCGACCAGTGGAATATATTTTGCCACAAGGTAGTAAAGATCATGAACACCATGTTCCACCAAAAGAGTGCCACTAGGGCGACAGCGAACAGGACGGAGAAGTTAGTGTAAAACCATGTCCTGGGTGGTCTAGTACAAATCAACCACTGATTGGTGAGAGAATTCACGATGACATACATTGCGGCTTGTTCTACGGGTATGCGTGTTTCCCAGTAGAAAAACCCAACCACCATTGAAATTGATATGACCAATGGGACCAGCACCATGGCAGATGCCCAACCATCAGTGGAACCGGATGTAACAGCGAAGATGAATAAGATTAAAGCAACTATCAGGGCCCGTGAGCGTCGCCAATATGGGTAATGCTGGAATATTCATACCGGTTAAAATGCTTACGCCGACTAAATCAAGACTGTTCCATTTTGCTGCTTCATGCTCAAGACGATCTGGAG
Organism: Rhizopogon sp. AM-2018a; assembly: GCA_002995095.1. NCBI lineage: Eukaryota > Fungi > Basidiomycota > Agaricomycetes > Boletales > Rhizopogonaceae > Rhizopogon > Rhizopogon sp. AM-2018a. Next base: position 34,218 of record PVYJ01005335.1, on the reverse strand, counting down.
TCTCCGCAATCTGTGGCGGTATAAAAAACCAGGCTAGTAGAGCCACCGCTACAGCCACAATGGCTACAAACCAGAACACCCAATGATAAGACGCCCATTCGACGAACATTGCGCCAATCAGGAGACCAAATACTAAAGGCACCATGAGGCTCGTCATAAATATCAAATACGGAGATTTCTCACCAACAGCAATTGCACCACAGCCTCCGAATAAGCCTATCGCCCAAGCTTGTTGGAGCGGATCAGGAAATACATTGACCAGGAGTGTCAGTGCAGAGGGAATCGTCATTGAAGAAGCTGAGAAGCGACCTTCATCAACTAGAACAAATACAGCGGCGAGAACGCTCACCTATTCCGCTCATTGCTCTGACGGTGATGAACAGAATCTTGTTATCAATAAACCCAGCACACAACGAGATGACACCAAGACTAGACACTCCTCCGATGAATGCAGTTTCTTGAGTCCGTCAGTATCACTGTCTTACATAGAGGCACGGCACTAACTTGGGTTGTATACGTCGCTAATACGACCACTCTAAAACAGTATGATGAAGTGCATGTTAGAACTCAGAGAAGTAAACACGCACAATAAGCAGAAATGACGCAAAAGTTAACTGTGATGCGGTCAAGATCCAAGTAGATTGACTTTCAGTCATACCCATGGATATGTCTACGGCAGGGATCGCAGAAAAGAGAGCTGAGTTATTGAAGTCATCCAAGAATTGAACAAGACAGAATATGACAAGCAAAACTAGCTTCCGGGTACGAGAAAGTCCCTTGGGTTCGCCATCAACCAGCGTTACAGACGGTGAAAGAGCCGGAAGTGGCGACATCGAATGGAAACGCAGCAGAAAAGATATAGTGTTCAGATAGTCTAGGAGCGCACCAGCTAGCGAAGGGATGGTTGCCAAACGCCCTCTGGCGGAATGAATGGGTAGAAAATGTAAAAGATAGGAATATCCAATATTCATTCAAGTGGCGACATCGTACTGAAAAGCTGTAGAAAAAGAAGCCAGATAGTCCAGGAGTGCACCGTGAGTTAAGGAAGGCGTGCTTGCCAACGCTCTCCACCGTTAAGTTATAAGGGGTACACGTCCTCATGACCAGCTGTCTAAGGCCATCGGGGAAAAGATTATGCAATGCCGATCAGTCAAGTGGGAAGGTTCCAGCGAATCACTCCACAATAATACGGTTGGCTCGACACCGCTGCACATTGGCACGAGACCTCCAGCTTCGCGAGCTCATGGCAGACTACCGCGCTGTAGCTGGGATTTAATGAACGTTCACGGAATACTTTAAATGTGCACCATGTCAAGGAAGTACATCACCCACATGATACCATTAATAGGACGTCATTATTATTATTTAAGGCTTTACACCCGGTTTTCTGAGTTGATGAGCGAGTTAACACAGGATGGACTCGGAGTGTACCGATCCGATAATCCATTGGGCTGTATTATTAATGGTCAAACTATACAGCGTTTGAGTCGCGTGATAGTATCTCGGGATGGGGAATATAGTGATTCCTACAGAATATGGTTCGTCCATTGTATAATCATGAGCTGTCCCTAGCTGGCAGATACCTAATAGGTCATGCCACATTCGAAGTTCATATCGTGATTGAATGGGGAGCCGTAGAGATGATGGAACTCATCAGAAGAGTGCTGCAGAATGGATAACTACTTCCGGTACAAGTCTAGGCAATGCTAGTGACTCTGCATCATTGTTTCACCTTTGGTGAGTAGAGGATGGCACTTACTTCATCAATTATTCAATAGGGAGGATCACAGTTGGATTTCGATGGCCGATTTTGACGTGGATGAAGCTTAGGTTCGAAGTCGGTAAGGTAAGTCGGACTTTCAAACTGAGAAAGCAAATATTAATGTCCACGCAAATCTATTATTGCAGCTTATGCTGCAACTTTTAGTTATTATTGAACGTCATTCCACATCCTGACTGCCCATGTCAATAATTGATGTAGTCGCGACAAGTCCTACAATACTAGCACTCGTGTTGCTCTGCAAATGAGGATTGTATACATTCTGTCTCGAAATCCATGCCATTGATGTAGGCATCTGCAGAGTGCTAGTGTTCACTTAATGAGCCTTCAACCCTTTAGTGTTTCCTGTATTATTCACCAGCAGTCACGTCCTGATCTGGAGCAACCTGGCGTATCAAACGAAACATGATAGCAATCGATTGGATCAAGAAGAATAATCCCACGGAGCCGTGGCATGACTGGGAAAATACCCAGGATGTTATGGCATTAAAAAGTCCATCGCATTCTTAGAACTATAGCCCAAGAATCTGTACTCCCCAGTTGGATTTAGATGCGGCATGTTGGGGGGCCATGATGCTCAGATAACGAAATATGATATTCCCTAGTACTAACATATATACATCCCAAAGGAGATGCTGCATGAAAGTGTTGAAATAAATCCACCAGAGGAAAAAGAGTGAAATCCATTTATCTGTGATGTATCAATAGGAGGTATATATCATGTGTGTCTACTGCTCTGCACACGGAATGTGGAAGAAAATACTCGATGAAGTCTGCCGTACCCCCAACGAACCAGAAGCGCTACCTGGAAACTCAAAGTCATCAAAAGAAATGAACTACACCGGCAAATACACCTCGTCAACTGTACCAGACATGGATGAAGGCGCAGCTTGGAAAATAGCAATGCTATGAAATAATGAAACCGTGTCCAGAAAACCGCAATGATTTATAACTTACTTCGTGTGTACAAAAGTCAGCATGACCCCAGAGCTCCCTAGTGCAACCGCTGGGAAGACATACGTAATCCTCACCACCGAGCGCTAGCAATATGCTGGCGATCATGCACAAGAATAGACCAGTGAGAATGGTCCATTTCGGACTGAATATACGAGACAGTGGTCCCGTGAAACTCGCCGCGAACCCTGTTATACCAATGGGGAACCTAGCGAGCAAAAAAATTCTTACTACTGGTGAGTGATATGATGACAGTGAAGAGCTTACATGTGTATAACTGTCGACGTTGCCGACCGGTGAAATATACTTTACCACAGGGTGGTAAAAATTAAAGAAGAACGTGCTGTACCAAAGAAATGGCACGAGTGCAACGGTGAACAGGACAGAGAAGTTGTTGTAAGACTACGTCTGTGGTGGTCTAGTACAAAATCAGTCACTTATTGGTGTCACGAGCATTCCCAATGACATACATTGCGGCTTGTTCAACAGGGATGCGTGTTTCCCAGTAGAAAAACGCAACCACCATTGAGATTGATATGACCAGCTGTACTAGCACCATGGCAGATGCCCAACCATGAGTTGAACTGGAAGTGAGAGCGAAGATGAATAATATTAAGCCGACTATCAGGGGTGGTGAAGGATGCGAAATTTAACATTCATACCGGTTAAAATGCTTACGCCGACTAAATCAAATCTTTTCCATTTGGCTGCTTCACGCTCGGGACTGCCTATAGCCTCCGTAAATTGTGACGGTATAATGAAAACACAGGCTAGAGACAACGGCGCAGCGATAATAGCTACAAACCAGAATACCCAATGACAAGACGCCCATTCAACGAACATTCCGCCAATGAGGAGACCCAAAACTGAAGCAACTATGAGGCTCGTCATAAATAATAAAATACGCAGACCCTCACTGCTAGCGATCCCGCCACAGCCTCCAAATATACCTATCGCCCGAGCTTGTTGGAGTGGATCGGGAAATACTTTACCAGGAGTGACAGTGCAGATGGAACCATCATTGAAGTAGCTGGTATTCGCAACCATCAGCCAGAATCAACATGTAGGCGAGAATGCTCGCCAGTTCCGATATGCTCTGCAAATGATCAGCAGAACCTTGTTATCAACAAATCCTGCACGAAATGAGATGACACCAAGACCTGCGACTCCTCCGATGAGCACATTTTCTGAGACCACGTTAACATTGCTGTCTAACAGAGAGGTATGGCACTAACTCGGGTTGTAAACATCGCTGATACGGCCACTCTAAAACAAAGATGTTGACACGCTGGCCAGAATTCAGGGTATGAGTGCATACAATAAGCAGGAATGATGCAAAAGTCAGTCGGAATGCACTGATCAACCAAGTAGATTGACTTTCAGTCATATCCATAGATATGTCTAGAGCCGGGAGGGCAGAAAGAAGAGTAGGGCCATTCAAGTAACCCAAGAACTGAGCAAGACAGAATAGCACCAGCAAAACTATCTTTCGAAACAGAGGAAGTTCCCTGGGGCCGCCGCCATCAACAGGTGAAGGAGTTGGTGAATGAGTCGGAAGTGGCGACATGGAACGGAAATGCTGCAAACAAGGATGGTGTAGTACTCAGACAGTCCGGGAACGTACCAGCTAGCGAAGGGATGGTTGTCAACGCTCTCTGGCGAAATTGATGGTTAAGTCGACATTATAAGTGATAAAATATGCAATCTTCAAGGTTGGGTGTTCCCAAGTATACGTAGCCTGCCCCCTATACTTCGAAGGAAGACCGTCTGTATTACCATAGTCAGCCAATCGTTCATCATTCACCATACATAGCACCATCATCGGCCCTGGCCATCTGCGATCAATCCTAGATGGAAAAACACTCGTGTTACCTCCGTAGATAATGACACTCATCAGGGGTATTTTAAGTCCCTCATCGGCCATACTTGCTTTATGCACGTTTCTGAGTCTTCTCTTGGATAACAAGTGCTATGCCAAGAACTTTGTCATCCTCATGTTCAACGGCTGACAGTTGGGCAATGACAAGAGCTTCTAGCTCTGCAGCCCGTCGCGCGTGCACGGAGCGACTCGGTTTTCCGGTGCGACGAAGACCCAGAGATCCAATTGTTATTGACAAACCAACCGCAAACACATGGCACTTGAACATTAGTTAAAACTCCGATGCATGGGTTGATGAACGATTGGCTGATTACGGTGATACAGACGAACTTCCTTCTAAGTATAGGGGGTAGGTTGTGTATACTTGAAATTGGCGATTGCATATCCTATCACTTATAATGTCGACTTACCCATCCAGAGAGCATTGTCGACCATCCCTTCGCTAGCTGGTACGTTCCCGGACTGTCTGAGTACTACACCATCCTTGTTTGCAGTATTTCCGTTCGATGTCGCCACTTCCGACTCTTTCACCGGCTCCTTCACCGGTTGATGGCGGGGGCCCCAAGGAACTTTCTCAGTTTCGAAAGCTAGTTTTGCTGGTACTATTCTGTCTTGCTCAGTTCTTGTGTGTCTTGAACAGCTCTTCTCTCTTTTCTGCCCTCCCGGCTCTCGACATATCTATGCAAATGACTGAAAGTCAATCTACTTGGTTGCTCAGTGCATACCAGCTGACTTTTTCATCATTCCTGCTTATTGTGAGTGCTCATCACCTGAATTCTAGCTGCACTTTAACATATTTGTTTTAGAGTGGTCGTATCAGCGACGTATACAGCTCAAGTGAGTGTCGTGCCTCTCTGTTAGACGGCGATGTTGAAGGGCTCTCAGAAAATGTGTTCATCGGAGGAGTCGCTGGTCTCGGTGTCATCTCACTGTGTGCCGGATTTGTTGATAACAAAGTTCCGATGATCGTTTGCAGAGCATGGATCGGAATTGGCGAGCATTCTCCCCTATATGTTTATTCTGGCTGATGGTCGCAAATTTCAGCTTCTGCAATGGCGATTCCCTCAGCACTGTCACTCCTGGTCAATGTATTTCCAGATCCACTCCAACAAGCTCGGGCGATAGGCATATTTGGAGGCTGTGGCGGGATCGCTAACAGTGAGGCCTGCTTATTTTATTATTTGTGACGAGCCTCGTAATTGCTTTAGTTTTGGGTCTCCTCATCGGTGGAATGTTCGTTGAATGGGCGTCTTATCATTGGGTATTCTGGTTTGTAGCCATTATTGCTGTGCCAGTGTCTCTAGCCTCTGTTTTCATTATACCGCCACGATTCATGAAGACTACAGGCAGTCCCGAGCATGAAGCAGCCAAATGGAAAAGATTTGATTTAATCGGCGTAAGCATTTTAACAGGTATGAATGTTAAATCGTACCCCTCTTCACATCCCTCACCAGCCCTGATAGTTGGCTTAATATTATTCATCTTCGCTCTCACTTCCAGTTCAACTCATGGTTGGGCGTCTGCCATGGTGTTGGTCCCGCTGGTCATATCAATCTCAATGGTGGTTGCATTTTTCTACTGGGAAACACGCATTCCTGCCGAACAAGCCGCAATGTATGTCACCGGGAATGCTCACATCAATCAGTGACTGATTTTGTACTAGACCACCCCGGACGTGGTCTTACAACAATTTCTCTGTCCTGCTCACCATTGCACTTTTGCCTTTTCTTTGGATAAACATGTTCTTCTTTATTTTTACCACCCTGTGGCAAAGTATATTTCACTGGTCGGCGATATCGACGGTTATACACATGTGCGCTCTTCACTGTCATGTTACGCACCAGTAGTAAGAATTTTTTTGCTCGCTAGGTTCCCCCTTGGTATAACAGGGTTCGCGGCGAGTTTCACCGGACAACTGTCTCGTATCTTCAGTCCGAAATGGATCATTCTCACTGGTCTATTCTTGTGCATGATCGCCAACATATTGCTAGCGCTTGGTGGTGGGCAGCCCGATGGTTATTGGCCGTATGTCTTCCCAGCTCTTGTACTAGGAGGCTTTGGAATTGCGCTAACTTTTGTACACACGAAGTAAGTTTTAAATCATTACGGTTTTTCGAACACGGCTTCACTATTTAACAGCATTGCTATTTTCCAAGCTGCGCCTTCATCTATGTCTGGTACAGTTGGAGCCATCTTTAACTGTGCGCTTCAGTGCGGGTCCGCAGTTGGCATCGCTTGTGTCACCTCAATAGAGGCGTCCGTGGAGGCCACCCACGGGGGTCCGCAAGAGTATGCCGGACGTGCTGCAACATTTTGGTTTCTTCTTGGAATTATCGCTCTTGAGTTCATTTCTGTATCAATCTTTTACGACCGCAGCACGGATCACAAACCCCAACCAACACACGATAAGCCGCTGGATCTTGCACAACATATCACGCCCTCTGACGAAAAACTTGACAATGCTCATGTAACTATGCTTGAAGTAAATCAACAGACTGACGAAGTGGATTTGCCGGTGTAGTTAATTACTTTGATGAATTCAAAAGTAGTGCTTCTGGTTCATTGGTGCTATCTATCATGGTTAGAGATACGGCAGACTTCATCGAGTATTCTCTTCCACATTCTGTGTGTAGAGCAATAGCGCTATTAAGGTTTGGCACACCTACGTACACGTACTCTTCTTCACACTCAATCACTCCTCATTACACGCGTTATACCCGTTCACGTATTGATTCTCCGTCTCAATACGTGCTTTTATTCCTCTTCTCGAATAATATAAGGTAGTCTTTCCGATCCAAAAGATTCAGTCCCTGATCAATTCCTAGTCCGAGCTTTTCTAATTTTGATACACGCATGATATCTACTGACTATTAATGATGTGCCGGGCCCGACCTCAGCCCCTCAGGCACAAGCCATTGTGGAAAACAATCCAATCAATTCCTAGAGGTTAAATCAGCAGATAATCACAGCACAAGGCGTTGTAAACGAGCTGATGAAAGTTCCTTTTTTGACAGAAATTCAGGCGATTTGTACTGAGTTTATGTTCTGAATATCATTGCAACGAGTGCTGAACTTTCATTTCCAAGTGCACTGAATAATGTGATATCCATCGAAAGAGTGGTAGCCTTAGCACAAGAGTGATGTGTCTTTGAATACGATAAGGTGGTGTGACAGAGGAGAACCGATGGGGGACGGGAATATTGCCGACGTCGACGGTTTCGGAGTAGTAACGAGCGCCGAGGATGGTATTGAAGCAAAGTTGAGAACATGCAAAAAAGGCGTTCGGGAGCATTGGTACTGAATAATAGCATATTAGCATACCGGTCAGTGTCGAGATGCATGACAAGGTGAAGCACCGCGAATAACGCTTGACACGATACTCACCAGGCGAGCGCTTTGATGTGTATCGCGCTTGCCAAGCTGAAGCCTGAGGAATGCCAGTAAACTGAAATAGCGCCCCAGAGATGTCAGCTATAAAAACATATAGGAGGCCGAGTCAAAGAGCTTGCTGACCGCGATGCATCCGAGTCCGAGATTGAAGAAACTGAGTAATATTACCGAAGCCGCCTTGAGAGAGAAGGCAGTCATTTAGACGAGCAGATCTTAAAGTGAATAAGCACATAGTATACAGGAAAACGTGCTCGAGTCGAGAACACTCACCTAACCGCTTACATGCAGACTCCAGCGGCCCTCAAAGTTAAAAGCCGAAACATGGCAGTACACATTAAGGAAGGTCCTGCGAAGAGGGGAGATACAAGTACCATATGAGATCCTCATTGCAAAGAGGGAGTATGCGTTTCTGCTTCACCTCGTCTGATCGATATATCATATCACAACGCACATGCACAAAAGTCAACCTACTTAGACAGATGGCTCGTCTAAAACGCCCAATAGAAACGACGGATTGACGGGGGGCTTACGCCGCCGTTATGGCATTCGGGCATCTAGAGCTGTGGCAGGGACAGGAGCCCCTTAGACTAGAATATAATGACCTACATAGAGTACACTCTCAACAGGACAAAATTTGATTCAAAAAAGAAGGCCATATACCAGCGATGTGGACGATGAAGATGACATCATCATCAAGAGTGCTGAATCAGGATTTGTGTGTAGCCCAAGCGACGAAAGAAGACTATATACGCACAAGCTGTGGATGTATGCACGTAAGCTATTGAATAATGTAATAATATTTGTATCAAATGTTCTTAGGTTACAGCCGTTTGGTGGTGTACACAGCACCACATCCTAGGCCCTGGCCATAAGTTATAGATGGAAAAACACTCGTGTCACCTCTGTAAGTAACGACGCTCACCATACTTGCTTTATGCACGTTTCTGAGTCTTCTCTTCGATGGCAAGTACAGCAATTGCTAGTCCAAGAAATTCGTCATTTTCATGCTCAATGACCAACAGTTGGGCAATGACAAGCCTATCTGCAGCCCGTCGCGCGTGCACAGCGCAACTCGGTCTTCCGGTGCGACGAAGACTTCAAGATCCAATTCGAGTGGATTGTCATTGGCAAACCAACGACAAACACATCGTACTTAAAACTCCGATGGGCATGGTTATTTCCGTCACCGATAGCTTACTGCAGGCAGCTTGCAAAATGAAATACAATACTCAGGACCCTGTGCCAGCGGCCAGCCAGCACCTCGTCGTCGGACATGAATGTGGGTCATCCTGTAACTCAGCCAATTCCATTATTCTGCACAGATAGATCTCACTAATCTACTAACTGTATAATACTTCGGGCAAATGGAGGGGCTGAGGCCAGGCCCGTACATCATTAATAGTCAGTAAATATCAGGCATCTATTGCTACACAGAATGTGGAAGGAAATACTCAAAAAAGTCTACCGCACCTCCAATTGCGATAGAAAGTTCCAATGAAGCAGAAGTACTACCTCGAAAGTCATCAAAAGTAATGAACTACCGGTAAACCCACCTCGTCAGCCCTTTTATTCAGGCATAGTTACATCAGTATTGCCAAGCTTGTCGTCAGAGGGTATGCTATGTTGTGCGAGTTCCATGGGCTTGTCGTGTGTTGGTCGGGGTTTGTGATCCGTGCTGCGGTCGTAAAAGATTGATACAGAAATGAATTCAAGAGTGGCAATTCCAAGAAGAAACCAGAATGCCGCAGCGCGTCCGGCGTACTCCCGCGGACCCCCATGGGTGGCCTCCACGGATGTCTCTATCGAGCTGACAGCAGCGATGCCAACTGCGGACCCGCACTGAAGCGCACCGTTAAAGATGGCTCCAACTGTGCCAGACATAGATGAAGGCGCAGCTTGGAAAATAGCAATGCTAGGAAATAATGAAACCGAGTTCAGAAAAACATAATGATTTAAAATTTACTTCGTATGTAAATAAGTCAACATGACCCCAAAGCTCCCTAGTGCAAGAGCTGGGAAGACATATGACCAATAATCCTCGGGCTGCCCACCACCGAGCGCTAGCAACAGGGTAGCGACCATGGAGAAGAGTAAACCAGCGAGAATGATCCATTTCGGACTGAAGATACGAGACAGTGGTCCGGTGAAACTCGTCGCGATCCCTATTATACCCATCGGGAACCTAGCGAACAAGAAAAATATTATTACTATTGGTGAGTGACATCGTGGCAGTGAAGAGCTCACATGTGTACAACCGATGATATTACCGACCAGTGAAATATATTTTGCCACAAGTTGATTAAAATCAAGAACAATGTGGTTAACCAAAAAAATGGAAAGAGTGCAACGGTGAACAGGACAGAGAAGTTGTTGTAAGACCACGTCCGGGGTGGTCTAGTACAAAATCAGCCACTTATTTGTGTGAATATTCCCGATGACATACATTGCAGCTTGTTCTGCAGGTATGCGTGTTTCCCAGTAGAAAAACGCAATCACCATTGAGATTGATATGACCAGCGGGACCAACACTATGGCAGATTCCCAACCATCGGTGGAACCGGATGTGAGAGCGAAGATGAATAAGATGAGGGCAACTATCAGGGTTGGTGAGGAATGAGGGATGCAAAGAGGAGTACGATTTCACATTCATACCGGTTAAAATGCTTACGCCGACTAAATCGAGACTTTTCCATTTCGCTACTTTGACAGGCTCGGGACTGCTTGTAGTCTCCGCACTGAATCGTGGCGGTATGAAGATAACACTGGCTAGAGTCACCGGCACCGCGATAATGGCTACAAACCAGAACACCCAGTGATAAGATGCCCATTCAACGAACATTCCGCCAATGAGGAGACCCAAAACTAAAGAAACTATGAGGCTCGTTATAAATAATGATGTACGCGGGTTCTCACTGTTAGCGACCGCACCACAGCCCCCATATATGCTTATTGCCCGAGCTTGTTGGAGTGGATCGGGAAATACATTGACCAGGAGTGACAGAGCTGAGGGAGTCGCCATTGAAGAAGCTGAGACTTGCGACCATCAGCCAGGATCAACATATAGGCGAGATTGCTCGCCAATTCCGATCAATGCTCTGCAAATGATCATCGGAACCTTGTTATCAACAAATCCGGCACACAGTGAGATGACACCAAGACTAGCCACTCCTCCGATGAACACATTTTCTGAGAGCCCGTCAACATCGCCGTCTAACAGAGATGTATGACACTCACTCGGGTTGTATACGTCGCTGATACGACCACTCTAAAACAAATATGTTGAAGTACTGGCCAGAATTCAGGGGATGAGTACTCACAATAAGCAGGAATGATGCAAAAGTCAGTTGGAATGCACTAATCATCCAAGTAGATTGACTTTCAGTCATATTCATGGATATGTCGAGAGCCGGAAGGGCAGAGAAGAGAGCGGAGGTGTTGAAGACATCCAAGAATTGAGCAAGACAGAATAGGGCTAGCAAAACTAGCTTTCGAAACAGAGGAAGTTCCTTGGGAATCAAGTTGGGATGGTCGTCAACCAGTGTTCTAGCTGATGAAAGAGCCGGAAGCGGTGACATCGAAGTTCGAACGCAAATGCTGTAGAAAAGGATGATGTAGTACTAGGAGAGTCTGGAGCGTACTGCCAACGCCCTCTGGCAACATTATATGGATAGGAATATACAGTCTAGTCAAATTTGCAGGGCAAAATTGCCCACCTGAAATCCCCCGAACCATAGACAAGGGTATACCACGTCGTCTGCATGGTGTCTGCAGTATACCGTTGAAATCGAAAGCCATGCCGTTGATGCAGGCATGATCGGATCTGTAAATGAGCCCTGTGCTGTTCTTTTCACCGCTCGCCAGCAGTCATGGATTCCACGCGCAGATCAAAGAAAACCGCCCGGTCAGGACACTACGACTCAATTGGATTCAAGACCAATTTGCATCTGAGAGGAGCGATGTTGTACGTTTCAACGTATTGCCGCACTGCCAGCACTTACTAGGTGCATGTGACAGCAACTTGAAGTTAACGCTATTTGGCTGAACTCGTCACCAACCGTCACTGACACCAACAAGAACATCAACCTATCATGGGATACACTCTTGACTTTGGCACCCCCGTCAACACCGCTCTTCTTGTTTACATTCTCTATTCCGTCCAAAAGATCGTTTTCCCTTCCGCATCAACACCCACCACAATCCCCAACGAGTTCAAGCATGGTTACTCATGGTTGCCTAAAGCACACCCTCCCACTGTAATGTTCAAGACATATACCCCAAAGACACTGGAACCATTCAGCGGAAAGAATGGGGGTAGAATACTACTCGCTATCAATGCCATTGTATTCGACGTAACAGCAGGGAGGAACTTTTATGGGCCAGGTCCATCTGCTCGCTTCGTCAAATCATTGCAAGGACTGACTCACGCTTTGTAGATGGCATGTATGGTAATTTTGCAGGTCGTGATGCATCCCGTGGCATGGCCAAGCAGTCATTCGATATGGGTAGGTGATACCCTAGCGCGCTCCTTGCACGATACCTAATCCATCTGTCGTCAGACATGCTAACGCCCATCGACCAACCTCTCGACAAGCTCGATGATCTCCGACCGGACGAAATGTAAGAAATCATTACTTCTGTTATTGCACTGCTTATAGGACTCTCATTTTCCCAGCGAGAACATGAAAGGTGAGCTCAATGCGTCGTTTGAGCAAGAGACAAGACTCATATAATGATATCCAGGTTGGATCGAGCACTTCTCGAATAAATATATCATTTGCGGAAAGCTTGTTGAGAACGATGATGTGTGATGTACCGTTGGACGCCCCAGGTTCAGAGCTTGAACCGCATTATTAGCTGTACGGAGTACTCCAGTCACCTCTTCTACAATGCATCCGACTTTATTGTTATGCTGTTAACTTTTCCCTTGTATGAGTCTGTATGTTATGCCACTATATGTTTAATTTCTGACCGAAACGCAATCGGATACATTTATAAGTTTGATCGCGTCTCTTATTCTGGAGGCCATATCTAGCACAACGAAAATCTAGTACAGTATAGGACCAGTCCTTTACCCACCTCCATTCCTTTATCTAGATTCATGGACATCGACGACGATGACTTTTTCACGAATCTTGATCGACCCGGCCGTACTGTTAACAATAATGCCTTTCAGGAACGACTTAGGCAAGCGCCGCGGGATGAAGACGATGCAGCAATACCGGATGCGCCTCCATTCATGCTCGAGGAGGAAGAGGAAACCCCACTGCAGCAGCTCATAAGACATTGGATGAACGAGCGGCACGCACCCGACATTCTCCCAAACGAAGGGGAATTATTGGCGGGATTGCTTGACCACATCAGGAGTCAGGTTGGTGAGCCACATCGTGACTTCAGAATGAGGAGTGGACAGATCTGATTGAAAGATTGATGCAGTCTGAGACTGTGCAACTCCTTCGAACAGACCCCTCATCCTCAGAGGAGGAGCACTTTCGCATCATGCTCGTTCAGACGGAGGTAGAACGAGTCAAGTTTATAATCAGATCATACCTCCGCACCCGGCTATTCAAGGTCATTTCTTCCTGTCTACTCCTTTGTTAGATGATACATGGTATTACAGATCGAGAAGTTTGCTCGGTATATCATGACCAACCCTGAAGTCCAGCAGCGACTCTCAGAAAGCGAAGTTGACCACACCCGTCGGTATGTTGTGACTCTCGCAGGAGGGCAGTGACCTAGATGTAACCGTGACTTAGGTTTGCCCAGTTGACTGATCAGCATTTCTATCACGCAGTTCTGCAAAGTCTGCCAGAAACACAACAAACCCTTGATGATCAACCTCCCTTTGTGCCTTCCATGAGTATGTCAGCATCTCCTCAAGAAGTTTGGTACTCACGACTACATTCAGTTACCGAACCAGACAAGACTCGTGCAGTCTTTGTGCTTGCTCGACAGGATTGTCCACCAGTGCGGCTACCAGAGTATGTTGCTGAATATTTACTGCGTCTTTCTCCTCATCAAACTTACAGTGGAACCGCGTTAGAAATGCGGAAAGGGCATATATCTTTAACCCCATACTCGGTGGTGGAGCAATTAATTACTCGGGGCGAGGTAGAACTCGTTTAAGTCCATATATGTATTATGTTGTACAAGGGTAGCGCAATTACAGCGCACGCGTTGAGCGTCCTGAGCTTCTGACACCAACCCAACACTATTTGCATTGTGTCACCGTGGTACATACGGCATATCATCCTCGCCGTAATCATCTCGTTGATGCCGCTGACGAGTCGATGGTTGCTCATATTCATCATCATCGTCCATGCGGGGGTCTCCTTCCTCAGATTTTGCTTCCCCCATCGTCTCTTCAGGCACGTCCTCCGTGTCAGCATCCTCCTTCTTTTTCCGCCGCCTCTTTGGGCCATCTCCAGCCGCCGCTGGCGCTCCATTTTTCTTAGCTTTGCTCCTCTTTCGCTTCGCGTTCTCCGCTGCCTCAGCTTGCAGGTCGATGGTACCACCCGCGGAAGGGTCAGGTACAGACTCGACGATCTCCTTTAGAAAATCCAACATCTCCGTCGTTTCGATTGCGTGCTTTCTGAGTGGATCTCACAACAAGACCGCGGTAAAAGCAGAAAGAAACGCACAGGTGATACGCTTCGACCTTCTTTGCCCCCCGTTCAACCGTGACTTTAGTCGCCTCCTCTACGATCATGGCCAGGAATAATTCCAGTGCCTTTGCTGTCGCAAACACCCGACGCCAGATGTTCAGTTCAGAAGTGAAACGCGTTCATGAGGTGATAGTTAATTGCTTGCAAAGACGTACAGATAACCACTGGCGTAGCTTGTGCAACCTTGCCGACTTCCTCATCCTTCTGCATTATCTTTTTGATTCGTGCCTGCCGCGACAGACTGATGAGTAACGACTCGTTAAATGAGTATTTAGTCGCAGAAGCTCACAACGGGGAACTTCGTTTGCTTGTTCTTAGTCTTCATCTTTGAGACTTTGACGAACTATGTATGTATGCGAGGATATTAATGTATGTTGAGTTGAATCTTGATGCTTGAGTACGGCACTGCGGCTCAGGGATCACGTGCACTGAAGTCAATAGCACGTGTGCTCCACGCGTCGCGTAGAGGCCTCAAGCATGCTGCACTGTTTTGTTTCGACATACCGGCGCATCTAGATAAACACACCATTGTGCTCTCACGCGAAGTATGATCTGCAAAGTAAGGCTGCCTCCGACCGCTCATACAGCTATCAACTGGTCGTCGAGACACTACCGCTCCTTACAAAGCTTGCCTCACACAACAGCAACACACTCCCTTCTTTCCAAACTGCCTGTGTGCATTCAAGTAACATAAGATAGGCGGCGTTCATTCCTCACTTGATTACGTGGTGTGACTCCAGCTGTGGCTTCTTGTGATGCTGCATTACTATGGACAGAATGGTCACTCTAAATAACATGTACGCTATATGTCGTTACCCTCTGGAAGTACTTTGTGGTTCCTGTATTTCTTTGAAGCCCATGCAGCCTGCTTGCCGTTCAGTCCTTCCTCATATACATCCAGAGGTTGGCAGGCGGGAAGGGACTCAGATGCGAGCATATGACGGCCGTAGATACGTCGAGGTTGGTCAACAGCTTTTCCTTGGCCCATGCGACGACGAACATGGCGCAAAGATACAAAGCAAAGAGGAGATCGATACGAAGCAAAAACGTTGAATTCATACAGTGTTACAAAGGGAAGTGCGCAAGTAATACATACACACATCTAGTCATACTTACCGAAACGAAAATACAGATTTGACATATACTGCCATTTGTGGTCACAACCAGTAAGCGGCTGGATCCGAGACCGTTCGATCCCAAATAAGAATTAGTAAAGAACTGCGAAGACCAGTAACTGTCGGCAATCAGTAATCAGTGCTGTGTACAACCTTTGTTCGGACGACAAACGACAACGTCATTTTAGAATCGAGCATCCCTCTTACATAAAGGTGCCTAGAATATCACATTTCGCACGATTCATCGATTAGATAAGTTACCTGTGTAAATTGATGAAACAACCTTACGATTAGAGATCGTCCCACTCAAGCCCACTAAGAATAAGATTTGTCCGATTTGTCCCTTCTCGCATTTCGAAATCTTTTTCGACAGATGTCGAGGATTTAAGAGGGTGTCGCATTAGGGGGGGGAAGGTATTATGTACGAGTGGGTGCATTTTACACTCTTTCCTCGTTGACCTGTAGCGCTTCCAGGTCCCCGATAACTCAAGCCTGGTGGGAGGTGTGGATTCTTGTAATTATTGACACGTGAGATATTCAAACTCTTTCGAACGCGCTAAATAACCCCGTCCTAAGTAGGTTTATGACCGCTCATATGTAATTAGAAGTTTGGACTAGAAACCTGTGCCCCGAAAATCACGAAAGACTTTTCCCGGTGCTCAAATATTCCATATGTGTAACTCGGGGTCTCGGGCTGCAACTGAATTTACGACAATGGATTTTGATTCAATCAAACCCTTCCTGGTTTGTTTCAGTACAAAAGATGGAACCACGGGATGGTGGTATCACGAACACTATCGTCATAAACCGTCCACTTGAATTTCAACACTCACCGACACCTCACTGACACAAATATCTCCCTTCAATATGACTATGGTCTCAAATGATCCCATTTGGTGGCCCGTAATCAACAGTTACCGCATTTGGAGCTATTTTGAAGGTTCGCGGAGAGCGAGGCTGCGAGGGTGTCAGTGATGCCTTATCTGATTGACTTTGCAGTTACATGCTTCATTGTGATATTATACGATTGGGGTGAGTAAGATAATATTATCGAGGGAATGATTGTATGTTCCTAATGTGTTTTTCAGTGCTGACATTTGGACAAGAGGTAGGTGGATCTTGTCATGACTAGAGCAACCAACGTACTAAGAGTGTTTCTATAGATTGAATTAGTGTGGGTGAGTAGGGAACAACATAGTAAAACAACCAAGTAATACAATCGATTGTGAACAGAGGCAACGTTGCTCCCTCATGACTGTTCTATATCTCAGTGTACGCAGCACGCGGTTGATAAATCTCCAGACTTACAGCTATTCTACTAGGTGCGATATGTTGGAATATTGTTCTCTGTGTATGTTTGCAGCGACCACAAGTGACCACCATGCTCATAACCCATTTCTTACCATCAGCATCATGCTACTAGGAATGTCATCCCACACACATTGTATTTATGTATTCTGACCAGTGGCATGCAGGGAATGTCCCATCAATCTCGGTGATTCAGACGGGTGGAGTGAGTATTCTGCGCCAATGCCTGTCATTCCAATTCAACTACTACAATGATCTGCACTCTCACACAGACGTGAGTAATATTCTCGACGAGCATCTTGATTTAATACAACTGCAACAGATGTGAGCTCCTCGCCTTTCGGAAGCATGCTTCTGAGAGTATTCACTAACCGGGATTTCAGGTACGATTCTTTACGCGGTTTTGCAGTGGATAGCTGTCATCACAAATGCCATGCTGGAAGGTGAGCTACTCAACTGCAGTGCCTCTGTGATATTGATGTATATGGAATACGATACAAGTC
>PVYJ01005335.1:0-15738 GCA_002995095.1 Rhizopogon sp. AM-2018a | reverse complement strand
CTTCTCCAAATCAAGTACTGAACTTATTTATGCAACGCACTGTAGTGTGAAACTAAAATTATTATGAAGATTAATCAACACACCAGTGCGTGCTATCGAGAGGCACTGATTTGAGAGCTGAGAATGTTTTGTTCGAGATCTTGTTCTGATGAAGCAGGATACTGTTGATACATGTGTTTTGCATACTGTTGGCATCGCGAGGCGAGGAGGATAGGCTAGTACTGTAACTGCTTTGCTTGTTGTTCTTCTTCTTCTGCATCAGCAAAACACTAACGTTATTACAGCACCACAGCGCTATGTGGTGCTGTGGTGCTACTAGTATAAGAAAGTTAGTGTTTTGCTGATGCGCCTGGCTGGATGCCAGTTGACACATTGTTTATTGAGACTTCCTGTCAGGATCGCCCCATTTTGTTATTTCTTTACATAAACTGCCTAAGTTGGCGACATTGAGCTGTTTTTGTTTCAGCACAGCAGAGAGGCTTGTTTCCGTTAACCTTCTGAAGCGGATCATTAAGTAGATGACAAAATAATCTACAGCAGCAGATGGCGCAAAGATCACAATGTTCCGTCTCAAGGACCCGTCGATAACTGCGTCAAGTTTAAGCATACCGTCGTTAGCGACGCTCAGGGCACATTGTTATCCAATTAGACCTGAATAACCCCAGCGCCTTTTAAACACTCTTGCTGACCAATGTCTGGCACTAACTGCTAGTCGAGCCCCGAAGTCCTGTGAGTCTGTTGTCACGACAATGAAACTCCATGACGTTCCTCGGGATTAGTTTCAGAATCGCATGGTACCTGGACCGACCACATAATATGATGTACTGCAAATGCATAACCATAATGATCTCCACCGAGAAGTGGACATTGTAATGTAAAAAGTATCGTGTTTGGAGGTATGGGGTATGAGAGGAGTATTGCTGGAGTGAACTTAAAGTGAGAATTACCTAAAAATGTAGGGTGTAGAATGAGAAGTGGTATACAACATGCATCATAACAGACGAAGGCTAGTGAAATTTCTGTTCAGACTGGCGGAGAGAGTTTCCGTTGCCTAAAGCACGTTAACATAGTCTGAACGCAAGCACAATATCACCTACCCATCAGCGTTTCCTAATAGTTCTTCGAACCTTCTCCTAAGTTCATACAGTCGATCATCCAACTTGTTTTCAGGCGACCCGTATTCATGCCCGTGGTCCAGTACGAACGCATCGCAGTCTCTCAAAAAGTGTTCTAGGTCCTTGACGCGAGTTATGGATAGTTCTGGTTCATTTGACCCCCGCGCCCGAGCGAGATAGGAAGCGACCATCGTCGTCATGCCACCTAAAGAGTAATCGTCACAAAAGATTTGCATAACGGGGACCTGATCACGCACCAAGAAGAGAGATGGCGATCGAAGTCTATTGATTACAGGTTAGTTTATCGTAAAGTCACGGAACCCCATTTCAAACCAACCTGCCTACCCGACAATGCTGCCGCAACACCCGTAGTAAGTGCCCCGAGCAAAACTTGTAAACCTATCGCAATATTTAAAGCATAGCTGGTCCATTTGGCTTCAAAATGAACATCGTCAGAACATCCCAAGCAACATGTAGGAACCTCAAGGTTGCATGCCTGCATACCGAGCAGATTTTTGACTTCTTGACTAACCTTTCATGGTGTATTGTACCCTCTCCTTCCTTGCGTTCTCAATAGTTGGCATTATCCGCTCTCCGAGTGTACATAGCTATGAGTTCGGGATCAGGATCAAATGCCACCGCAAAAGTGTGAAGTAACACAAACGTGAGGTTTCTCCAGAACGGGCACTAAATAGTCTAAACCAGAGGTGCCGGAAACAGGGCCCATAGCTGATCGGCGCGACAGCCCACGTACAATCATATGTCCGTCCCTGCCTCTCGCAGGTACAGGAGTTTGGGGGAAAACAGGCTCGAAATCCGGATGTAGATCATTGCGATCGCGAGGCGGTGAATGTTCCTCTGAACTGCCAAGCAGGGGCTTATCAGCCGATGAGTGAGTCTGTGAACGACCTCCCCCGTCTGGCCCACGTGCAGATGCCATTGATGGTGAGGACTCCACCTGGACTCGGGGCTGTAAAGATTGTCCAGTGAGAACGGAAGGTAAGGCATGGCCGGGATCCATGATGCTCTAGCGCAGGGTTAGAAGGGAGGCTGACTTCCATAGGAAAGCTTTATATCGAGCACCTGCGTCTCAGCGCTCCACCCCGAACCAATAAACACATTCTTACGTACGTACCATAATTGCGTCCGCTGAGCATTCAATTTGACTATAATTCCACGTAACGACAATTCGGTTCGCTGTATGCACTGTAACCGGCTATCATCGCAGAGAAGCTTTCATGTTTATCATTGCTTACTATCCCGTGATCACATTGACTCCACCTATGTAGCCACGCAGGCTGGCATTCACATACCCGGCCGTCCATGATGGCAGAATATGAAACAAAGTCGCCTCACCGCTAATGAGGGTTGCAGAAACTACTTGCGCAACTGTCATGGACCAGGGTCATAGTAGCCTAGAACAGGCTCAAGTACGGCTCGTCCCTCAAGCTGTCGAATAATCAACGTCACTCTGAGTACTAAAGAAATGTTTGTAACGGTCAGGTGGCTTGCCGTCTGCCAGGTCGAAGCAAAGCAGTCCAATCGCCGATCCGCATGAACATTAAACAATACGCTCAGGCACTATATTTGGTCATCTACGGCGTCAGTGCACGATGCTGAGCCGAGCGCCTCAAAGTGTTTATCTTCTAGGTTTGGCGATGAGGCCCGAGTCCACGCACCTTCGAGTCGGAGTATCTCAAATTGCGGGAATAGAGGAGAACCGGGCGTCTAGGAGATCTCAGATTATCATGTGTGTACTCGCTCAACGGGATTCGTTGACTGAACATAGTATTGGCTTACTGACTGGCAGCTTTGGTAGTCCGCCCAAGGCTATGCATGGGCCGTTAGGGGCCAGACCCTGGCAATGCTCGGTATGGCCAACTTTCCGGCCCATGTGATTATTTTGTCCAGGAATTCGAAGGGCCGCCGCAACAAGCATTCATGTCGTTGTTCATGGAACACAAAACAAAATAATATTTTGTTGTGGCTTGTTATTCCGGGAACCGAAGAACACCGCGATCCGGACAGGTGGTGCACCTACTACTATCAACCAATGAGTTATTCATGTACTGGAACTTTGTTTTCATTGCCGCTGCCGAAATTCAATGCAGGTACCGGACTGTACCGGAACTAACTCGTTATGATCAAGAGAATTCCGAAAGGAACTGGTAAAGTTTTACCTTTGAAGGCTTTGTCTAATGCGATGCCAGGCTCTGGGCGCCAGTGCTGCCTAGAAATTCCGCAGAGAAGAAGAAGAGTCCCTGACCAATGCAGATAAACCCGCACCAGCGTGCGGAAGGCAAGCACGAAGTTCAGGCAGTATTACAAAACCTCCACCAGGAAGTTCCGAGGAACTACACGATTGCAGGCGGTACGAAGATTTTGGATCACTATCCTCTCGGACGTGGAAGAGAGAGGATTGATTTTTCTGACTCGAGAGTCAAGGCACAAGACATTCAGTCATACGGTGGACCACAGCAAGGAATACGGAAATCCGGACTCAGGGTCGAGCTCGATGAAAAAGGTTTAAGAAGATTCAGGTCCCCTTGAAAGGTGCAAGCGCCCCGGGCTTTATACCGATGCAGTGCAGTTTAGTATTGTAAATGATGGTCGTCGCTCTACACTTTCCACGTCTGAAGGTCACTCAGATGAGCCAGATCTCTACCACAGTACGTGGTATTGCTATTGCACTTTATTTCATTATTTGTCTATCGTGTGTTCTGCTGATCTGAGGTATTTCAGACTCGCCTCGCTGTGATTATCGTAATATCACGATTCGCCATGCTAGTGGAAGACGGCGACGAGAGTCAACGGTAGGGTTTATTTACATTAAAATTCACTATCCTCTACTGGGACTTCCGTTGTGTCTTGTGTGATCTCCGGGGATCTCGAATTTTGGTTTTGGGTTTGCTCCACTTGCGAGGCTTGAGGAATTTGGGCTTACTTGCGCCTTGTACTGGTGCGCTTGCGCCTTCCTTATTTTCTTTACTGATTGAAGCTCGAAGTTCTCGTCAAACTTCCAAATGGGGGCACTGTCCTCACAGGTGTCCCGACGGCTTCAAGTGCGGACCATGTGATTGGATTCTCCTGAGTATCTACATATATGTACAAAATTCATCAATAATCAGTTGATCGGCCACCTTTACTACGTAATACATGGGCATGTCAATGACATACCAGCTGTCATGGAAAGATCGCGCTGCCAGAAATTTGGACATGGGTGTGGTTGGACAGGGTGGGCTAGCAATGGAGCATTGCTGAAGTGAAGTGAGAATTACCTAAAAATGTAGGGTGCATAAAGAGAGGGGGTATACATTATGTATCATAGATGAAGGATAGAAGAAGAAATTTCTGTTCAGAATGACGGATCGAGTCTCCGTTGCCTAAAACAGGTTAACGTAATCTGAGCGACAAAAGTAAAAGATCGCCTGCCCATCACCATTCCCTAAGAGTTCTTCATACTCTCTCCTGAGTTCACACAGTCGATTGTCCAACTTGCTTTCGGGCCGCCCATGTTGATGCCCGTGGTCCTTTACGAACGCATCACAGACTGTCACGAAGCAATCAAGGTCCTTGACGCGAGCTATGGATAGTTCTGGTTTGTTTGATCCCCGTGCCCGAGCGAGATAGGAAGCGACCACGGTTGACCTGAAATATGATCTTCAAAAAAGCTTGCATAGAGGGGACCTAAACACACGCCAAGAAGAGAGATGGCAATCGAAGTCTATTGAATTAAAGGTCAGTTTGTTGTACGTTCGCAGGATCCACTTCTAAACCAACCTGCTTACCCGACGATGCCGCTGCAAGACCCGTGGTGAGTGCCCCGAGCAAAACTTGTACACCTATCGCAATGTTTACAGTATAACTGGTCCATTTTGCTTCAAAAGGGACATCGTCAGAACATTCCCAGAAATATATAAGAACCTCGACGTAGAATTTCAGTGACTCTTGCCTTACCTTTTATTTCATATTGTTTCCTCTTCACCTTTGCACTCTCGATAGTTGGGTTCAGGGTGTATCTAGCTTCAAGGTCAGGATCAGGATCAAATGCCACCACAAGGGTGCGAAGCAACACAAACGTGACGTTTCTCCACGACGGGCACTACATGGTCTATGCCAGAGGCGCTAGGAGCATAGCCGTTCGTTGTGACATAATCATACGTCCATCCTTGTCTCTCGTAGCTGCAGGAAAATGAAGGGTAGGCTCGAAATCCGGATGTGGATAATTGCAATTGCGAGGCAGTGAATGTTCCATTGAACTGCCAATCAGGAGCCTCTCGGTTGGGTCTGTCTGTAAACAACCTCCGTTGTCTGCTTGTTCAGATCCTATCAATGGCGGAATCTCTCGTTCACAGTAGGAACCACAAGTACAGCTGGTCGCAAGCTGTAGACTAATTAAAGTCGTCGAGTCCTAATGAAATATTTGTATCGGCGCAGGTGGTTTGCCGTCGGCCTAGCCTCATAGGAACCGCAGTCCAAGCGCCTCTGCATGAATGCGCTGTATTTGGGTACATCTATGTAAGCACGAGTACCGCGAGCATTCATCTTCCGAGTTCGGTGATACACCACTCCACGCACCTCGGAAAATAGAAATTCATCAATGTCACTTGCGGCAACAGAGGGGAGCCTGGAGCGGGCTGGAACGGGCTGGGGGTCGTCTAGGACATCGTGTGTGCGTTTGCTCAACAAAAATACCTCGTTACTTGATGTTAGCTGGATCCAGAGGCTATAGATCGTCAGGATATATTTCCGGACCCTGCCATGCACGCTCTTTACGGCGTATCTTTAGTCCATACGTGACTCTACTTTCGTGTCCTGTCATTTGGATACAGTCTGGTATGAAGTTGATGTCGGGTCAATCTGTAATCAAGCATTCCTGTCGGTTTGAATTGCTTACTGTCATCGCAAGTCTCACCAAAACGTTTTGACGCTTCCTCGAGTGACATAATGATGGAACATTAGACAATATTAATGATGTGTTATGCTAGCTTGTTATTCTGGGCACCGAAGAATACTCGGACAGGTGATGCGCCCACCAATCAATGAGATAAGTTACACGGGTAGGCTGGAAATTCTGCTCTGTAGCATGAAGATTAGACAAATAGGGCATTGATAAGAAAGTTCGCAGACCGGAAAGCTCGCGCCAGGGTGTGGGAGTCTGCGGAAGGCAAGCATGAAGCTCAGGCAATTTACCAGAAAAGCCTTCACTAGGAAATTTTAAGGGCACGATGGTAGCAATACGCACGAAGATTCCACTTTCTATTTACCGAGGAAGCGAGAAGCACAATTTTTATGGGGGTAAGAGTCAAGACACATGAATATTGAAGAAAAGTCGCTGGGTGAACTGTTGTTTAGTGGTCCGCTAACTGGGTTTGGTTTTAGCACTAAAAAATCAGGGGACATGTTATGACTAGAGGTACTAGATAGTCCCACGAGTTCGACATGTTTACTAGAGTCGATGCAAAAGGTACGAGGCAACGATCCATATTTATGTAATTCGCACGAGAACAAAAGCCACAATTTCAGTTCATAGTGACCTTGTAAGCAAGGTACTAGTAATATCGAAGTCGACAATGGCCATCACGAGCCGACAGTAAGGAAATGAGACGCTTTCGGAATCGCTAGTACTAGTAGCGCTAATAACGACGCAAGCCGATTCACTCGACGAAAAGGTCTTGACTTAAGTAAGAGCCTACTAGTATCTAGTAGCATCTCGAATTTGGGTCGTGGGTTCGCTCCCGATTAGCCTTCAGGTCCGAGTCTTCAGGAACTTCCGGTATTACCTTCTTTAGCATGTGATCGAAGGCCTGACTCTCAAGTTCTGTCAAAGCTCCAAATGGGCATCCTCAGATGTCTAGACAGCTTCACGCGTGGGCGGGCCTGTGATTGGCTCCCCCTGAGTGCCTAGATGTTACGCAGGATGTACGAAACTCATGAACGATCAATTGATCGGCCGCCTTACTGTCACTTGTTGACATCATGGCAATGAACACACCAGGTGGGTGTCTATGTTTGTGACCGAAGATCTACATGTCACATGCCCTGCTATTGTAGTACATACCCCCATGTCCAAAAATTGTACTCGATCTAGACCTTCAGTCATCTTCCCACATTCTATATATTTGTTTAGGGGACATTGACTCCCACCAGTTGTATGCGAATCTTGGATCGGATACTTTCTCTCGAGGAATTTGCGAGGGTTACACAGGACATCGATGGTGAACTACAGGAATAGTAGAACAAGAACCTAGTCAGGAATCTACTGGTTTGCAACGAGTTGAGCTCCACGCGGATAAGGTATAGAATTTGTCTCGAGAGTGCCATTTCAGTGGTTTTTCAGCCCATCACACTGGCCAGAAGGGCCATCCTAACCTAGATCAAGGTCAGAACGAGCAAGCCAAAGGGTAGAGATGACATACGAAAAGTCCATAACGCATCTGACGGAAGTAAGCAGCGCGCCGCGAGTCGAAATCCACTTCGGGATCAATTTCTGGCGCAGAAGATCCTTAGCTTAAGGAACATAGGTGGTAGCGAAAAACTTACCGTTCACTCTGGGTAATGGGTGCATGACAATCATCTCTTGCTTAGCGCGGGAAAGGAGGGCGTGATCGACCCGATAAGAGTCTTTGACCGCTTGCCACTCTGTATCACTCTTGAACCTCTCTCTCTGCACTCTGGTAACGTAAAGAACGTCGGTATCAGATAGGACATCCTCGAGGCATTCCAGCTGCTTCACAGCTATGCCCGCCTTCCGCGCACTGGCGACGACCTTTGCGGGCATCTCAAGTGTTGCAGGCGCGACAAAGTTTAGACGGACTGAGTAGTGGCAGAGTAGTGTGACCAGGCTATGAACGGTGCGTCCATTCTTCAAATCTCCTAAGATGGTAATTGTCTTGCCGTTGACAGTTCCCAGCTCTGAGCGAATGGTATAGATGTCGAGAAGTGCCTATGATGCGTCAAGATTTAGGCTGTTCCTGAACTTCAAACCCTTACCTGACTAGGATGCTCTCCTATGCCATCTCCAGCGTTCAGAACAGGTACAGGGGAATACTTCGCGGCGAGTTGGGCACTGCCGACGTCGGGGTGCCTAATCACAATGGCATCGGCATAAGACCCTAGCGTGCGTATGGTATCGGCCAAAGTCTCTCCTTTCTTCACTGACGAAGCATCCGTGTTGACCTGAATTACTTCGCCTCCACAGCGCTTCATGGCAGCATCAAAGGAAGTACTCGTGCGGGTCGACGGCTCGTAGAAAAGGGTGCATAGAACTTTGCCCTTCAAGATGTCCAGTGTCCCATTGCGCTCCACCTGAAGTTGCATTTCGTGGGCCAAGGAAAAGAGGTCGTACATGTCGCGTTGAGTGAATTGCTTCACTGAAAGTATATGACGACGATGGAATGCCGGGTGAGGACTGTGAGTAACAATAGATGGTGCAATAACAACCGAACCAGCGGAGCCAGTGGTAGACGTTGGGAAACCCGTTTGAGAGAGGAGTGCAGATCCATCGGGCACCCTAGGCCCGGAAACAAGTCGCGGTTTCATCGGAGGCACGCCTGCTTGTCGCTCCCCAGCGTCATGCACGACTGTCGCACTGGATACATCTTTCCCTAGAGGTAAATCGGAGAGTTCACCGTCAAGGAATAAAGTTTTTCCATGCACAACTACTCTGTGCAACGATCCAGTGACGGAGCTCTTCTGCAAAGGAGACCAACACATGCTGCGGTTCTGATGTTGAGCTCGCCGCCCTAGGACAACCTCTACATGAGTTGTTGCTTGTTCAGGAAGACCGAAGATACGAATCGGGTTGTCATGAAGGCGCACTCGAATATCCTCGAGAGAGAGTCGACCGCTGGTAACAGCAGTAAGTAACAATGGCAATGTTTCCTCCGCTCCAGACCATGCGGAAGCCGATTCTTGAAGTTCCGTTGCAAGCTGGTGAGGGAGCGTCCCAACTGAAAACGCATCGATGATATTAAGGTTCTTCCACAGTGCCTCCTGATCCTGGGCAGATGGCAATGACGTAGGTTGAGAATATTGTTCTCGTGTAAAGAACAAGGCGAAGACTGAGACATCACAAGTGACTTTGAGATTTTTTGCCTTACTCAGTGAGATGAGGAGCAAGTCATCTTTGTTTCTGACGTCGGTAATGTGAACGCTGCGGTTATGAAGAGACGCTAGCAGGAGCACCGATGCAAGATTTGAGCTGCGGGCGTCCGTCACGATTATCTTGTTTGCGGGCCACGAGGCGAAGTAGGAAGCGACGGTGGAAATTGAAGGAGACATGAGGTTCCCGTGGAATGAGATATACAACGACTTCACGTCCGCCCTGACTTCCTCGTCGAGAGCTTGGACATTATTGTCTTTCCCAACAATGCTAAGAGTATAGTTGCAGCGTGCACTCGCTACGGCTGTGGCATGAACCTGCTCAAGCGAAGACGCATCGGTGATGGCGCTATCGAGACCGACTGGGAGAATGAGTGAAGTAGTAAAGCCTGCGCTGATAGAAGCCCGCGTCGCCTGATCGAAATCATCAGTTCCTGGAGAAGTGAGGCCAGGTAGGAATGCAGAAACGTTAACGAGGCCGGGGAAAGAGTGCGTTAGATAAGAGCATTTGGAGTCGATACTCGACACATCCAGGGGGAGCTTGCGAACAAGTGCCTCTGCAAGTAATTTCGCGTTTTTGACGTTCGTTATGAGGGGAATTGCGAAATCGACTGCCATACGTCGTGTGCGGTACCCTTTACTAGCGTAGCTCGCAGGCCTGCGGTAATTGTTCTTCGACGGAAGGTTGATATACATGTCGATCAGGTTGTTGGCCAAGTGCTGCGTGAGGGAATACTCTGACTTCTGCTTGTCGTTGCTATCTTCCGGAAGGGATTCCAGGTACTACACAGGACGATAGAGCTTTAGTGGTACTCCGGAGCTTCATTAAACTTACTTTGCAAGGAACATTATGCTCGGTCAAGAAGTCGGCAGTACCCGATGTAGCGAAAATGTTGTACCCGGCTGCGTGAAGCTTCTGCACTGAGGGCAGAATCTCGAGTTTCTCCCGATAGCTTCCAATAGAAAGCAAGATGTTCTTCTTTGGCAGTACAATGCCGGTGGATATCAAAGCCTTCAGATACGCCTCGTACTTGTCACGCCCGAAGCAAGCGACTTCTCCGGTAGATGCCATTTCTACGCCAAGAACGGGATCCGCGCCAGAGAGTCGACTGAAGCTAAATTGGGGAACCTTGACTCCAACGTAGTCCGGAGGCAGACCGGGATCAGGGTAGCTCTCTACCGGCAATCCAAGCATGACTTTTGTGGCCATTTCAATAGCGTCAATACCCGTAACTTTGGAGACGAATGGGAAAGACCGCGCAGCCCGGAGATTGCACTCGATCACCTTGATCTCGTTATTTTTGGCTATGAACTGAATGTTGAAGGGTCCAGTCACATTAAGGGCGTTTCCGATCTTTGCAGTGGCCTCCTCGATTTGACGGACGGTCGTAGGATCAAGATCTTGTGGTGGGTGAATGAGGGTAGCATCACCAGAATGAACACCGGCATTCTCGACATGCTCCGAGATGAAATGCATGACCATCTGACCGTCCTTCGCCACAGCGTCCATCTCTATCTCCTTCGCTTGTTCGATATACTTCGTGATGACGACGGGATGCTCGCGCGAGACAGCAGTTGCTTGGGTCAAGTAGTTGGCCAAGTCGTCACCCGTGGAAACAACGTTCATGGCAGCGCCCGACAGGACATAGGAAGGACGAACCAGGACGGGATACCCCACTGAATCGCAGAAGGCGAGAGCCTCTTGGAAGCTAGTCAGCTCCTTCCATAGAGGCTGGTCAACGCCGATCTCATCGAGTAACCGAGAGAATTTGAAGCGGTTCTCTGCGGTGTCGATCATCTCGGGAGAAGTTCCGTAGATTTTCACGTTTTGACGATAGAGGGGAAGGGCAATATTGTTGGGAGTCTGGCCACCCATCGACAAGATGACACCGCGTGAGTTCTCTACGTCATAAATATCAAGGATGGACTCCAAACTGATATTCTCGAAGTAAAGGCGATCAGCTTCATCGTAATCAGTGCTGACAGTTTCTGGGTTGTAGTTGACCATAACTGTCGGTAGACCTTGGTCGCGAAGTGTCCTGATAGCCCTAACCGCGCACCAGTCGAATTCGACGGAGGAGCCGATGCGATAGACACCAGAGCCAAGGACCATGACACCGCAATCATCAAACTCAACGTCATGCTCGACAGCATTATACGTGGTGTAGAGGTAATTCGTCAATGCGGGGAACTCGGCTGCGACAGTGTCTATTTGCTTGACGAATGGAGCAACTCCGATTTCTTGACGAAGCCTCCGGACAGCCAACTCCGTTGAACCCATGCAAGTGGCTACCAAGCGATCGGAGAAGCCAAGCTGTTTCGCTTGTCGGATGATTTTGTTGCTGACCGAAGAAATGGAGTACTCTCTGTGGTTGCCGTGCATCCGTTAGACAAGCTTCGAAGACCAGGCGAAAGTCTACGCACGATAATCGCTTCTCCATGTGATAGATGTGTTCAAGTTTCGTCAAGAACCACTTGTCGATGTTAGTCATCTGCCAGATCTTGTCGACGCTGTAGCCCCGATGGAAAGCGGAAGCAATGGCGAATATGCGCTTGTCAGTGGGATTGACCAGTTCCTCGTCAATATCCTCCACAAAGTCGTTCTAATGAAACCGGACGTTTAACTTACTGAACTGGCTGACACTGCTCTTACATACCTGTGCAAATCCGAGGAACTGATCATCAATCGCCCGTATCGCCTTCTGAATGGTCTCTTCAAACGTTCTACCGATGCTCATGACCTCTCCAACACTCTTCATGCTACTGCTGAGGAGCCTGCTGACGCGGTTGAACTTCTTGAGGTCCCAACGTGGCATCTTGACGACGACATAGTCCAGGCTTGGCTCAAAGCAAGCGCTGGTCACTTTCGTCACAGAGTTCTTGATCTCGTTCAGCGGGACACCGAGACCAAGCTTGGCGGCAATAAAAGCAAGGGGGTACCCCGTGGCTTTCGAAGCCAGCGCGG
Source organism: Rhizopogon sp. AM-2018a (assembly GCA_002995095.1). Taxonomy (NCBI): domain Eukaryota; kingdom Fungi; phylum Basidiomycota; class Agaricomycetes; order Boletales; family Rhizopogonaceae; genus Rhizopogon; species Rhizopogon sp. AM-2018a. The sequence continues at coordinate 3,555 of PVYJ01005335.1, read as the reverse complement.
AGGAACGAGACAGACGCGCATTAACCTATTTAAATGTTAGTACAATGCTCATCGGTCACGATGATGAGACCAACTTCAATGATGCAATACTCCTTCGAGGTTGGATTCAGGGCGTATTGAATATTGCACTCGCCAACGACACCAAGATGACGAATGACATTGATCGCAGTCGTTCGGAGCATGTTGTAGTCGGAATCAGAGAGCGTTTGGGAGGGTGCAACCACAATAGAGTCCCCAGTGTGAATGCCTAGTGGATCAAAATTCTAGTGCGGCATTATGAGATCGTGCATGAAAAGTTCAGTGAGAAACGATACTTGCCTCCATATTACAGACGGTGATGCAGTTGTCGCGGCAATCGCGGACAACCTCGTATTCGATCTCTTTCCAGCCTTTCATACTCTTTTCTACGAGCACCTGAGGGCTTGTTGCAAATGCCTTGCTACAGAGAGCGCGGAGTTGGGCTTCATTCTGCGCAAAGCCAGATCCAAGACCACCCAGAGCATATGCAGCACGAACAATAACTGGAAAACCAATCGTAAGCGCTGCTGCAGCCGCTTCATCTGGAGTGGTGGCTGTGGCAGACTGAGCACAACGCTCCCCGATGTCCTCCATCGCTTGGGCAAATAATTGTCTATCCTCTGTCACGATGATAGTCTCGATTGGAGTACCAAGAACCTGTACCCCAAGAGCCTCAAATTCATCTTTGAGTTTGATGCCGACATTAAGGGCGGTCTGCCCCCCGAACGTCACGTAGATACCATCCGGTTTCTCGTACTTGATGATTTTGCGCACGAAATCTGGTGTCACGGGGAGGAAATATACCTTGTCCGCAAGGCCCTTCGAGGTAGCGATAGTAGCAATATTTGGGTTGACAAGGATGGTATAAATGCCTTCCCCTTTGAGCGCCTTGATAGCCTGCGAGCCCGAGTAATCGAACTCGCCTGCCTGCCCGATAGATAATCCACCGGAGCCGAGGATGAGGACCTTCTGGACAACGGGACGAGGGCACTTCTTATCATTATCTTCCTTGCGCATGCCCGGTAATGATATAGGCGCCAGGGTTCCCGTGTTGACACAGTCCACGACACTCTGGATAAAAACATCAAAAAGAAATTCGGTATCGCGAGGTCCAGGAGTAGATTCTGGATGAAACTGCACGGAGAAGAATGGTTTGTCTTCACGATAGATTCCTTCGTTGCTACCGTCATTAGCATTGCGGAATAGCTCCTTCCAGCCCTGAGGAAGGGTATCTGTGTTGACCTGGAAGCCATGATTTTGAGACGTGATGTAGCATCGTCCAGACAGCGCGTCCGTGCATGGGATGTTTTGTCCACGATTACCATACTTCATTTTTGAAGTTGTAGCTCCCGCCGCCAGGGCAAGCAACTGGTGCCCCAGGCAGATACCGAAGATAGGGCGATCGCCTTTCTCCATTGCCTGGGCGAGTCGCTCGACCGTGGACATGATTGTTACAGGGTTACCTGGGCCGTTCGATATGAACAGTCCATCATATGGCTCAGCTTCATTGACGAAGTCGTAGTCCCAAGGCACAACCTTGAGCTCCACTCCACGGTTCGTGAAGCATCGGATCTGATTATACTTCATGCCTACATCCACAGCGACAATGCGAAGGAGACGTCCGTTTGGATGAAAACAAGGTTGGCCAGTGGGTTTGAAAATTCGAGGAGCTGATATTGATACTGTGGAAACAAGGTTGTCACTGTTGGGATCATGCCATGGAATGTCGATGTAGTCTTCCCAGGATGAAACCGCGGGAGGAGAGGATGAGCGTGAACCTGAACGGGACTCGGAAACGACAGGCTGTGGAGGGGCATCTGGCTTTCGTGCTAGCACCTTGGCTAGCATAGAACCTTTCTCCCGTATCTTTTTGGTGATCGCGCGTGTGTCCACGCCATAAATGGCTGGAACATTGTTTTCCTTCAGCCAAGCTCCAAGTGAAGAGTTGGCCAAGAAATGGCTGTGATCCTCGGTATAAGACCCGACGACGAGAGCAGCGACATGAATGCGGGACGACTCGAAATTCAGAGGAAGATCGACATCGTTTTTTGGGCGTTCCGGCACGCCATAATTTCCAATTAGCGGATAGGTGAGGACGAGGATCTGGCCCTCGTAGGATGGATCAGTCAACGATTCTGTATACCCGACCATACCTAAGAGGCAATAGGTTAGAATGAGATATATTACATAGCGAAAGTGGACTCAACCGGTCTGAAAGACACATTCGCCAGAGACGCTTTTATCTCGTGCTCCGAAGCTGATACCTCTGAACGCGGAGCCATCGTTAAGCTCCAAAATAGCCTCGCTAGAAGAGAGTATATCATCATCGTTATTCAATGAAGAGAAAGTGACTGGAGGAGCTGGAAAACGGGAGTTGGTCTGAAAGCGAGAGAAGATGGGACGAAGACGATCAGACATGGGGTGGAAATGAAGCTACGTGTCGATAGCAAAAGAGCGATTGTATTGCGAGAGTCAAAATAACCTCGTCTTTTCTCTTCACCCAAAGTTTTATGGGCGTTTAGATGAAGAGAGAAGAAGAGAGAAGAAAAAAGATTGGAAAACATTCGCCGCGATCATCAAATGTCCAAAAACCCAAATATGGAAAGCGAAAACGCGATCGACTCAATCGATCTCCGTTCCGACCGTAGTACGCCATACAGGGGCACCAGCACTTGAGAAATCAAGTCTTGGTCACAGTTTACTCCCGTGGCACATACGTCTGCGTCTGCTTTGGTGTAACCTAAAACAGGCACTTGATGACTAGAGATCGCCCAGGCCCCAGAGACTAACTAATCTTGGCAATGCCAGGTGGGCATGGGCCACTGGTAGTTACTAATAACGACACGTTTTATTCTGCCCCATATACGGGACTGGCTGCTTCCCCACTGCAGTCATGACGAACTTTTTCGAAAGTTCTGCTTTCAATCGCCGAATCATCCCTGCTGTGCCACGTCCTCACTATAGGCACTATGGATAGGGTCCGCAGTAGCGCTCGTATCTGTGCACCCATTGTTGGTCCGCTGTGGTCTACTTTGCACAACAGGACCTCTTCATTGACCAAGTTTACTCGGGTGAGTTACAAACCTTTCATTCGAGGAAAATGAATACTTTCGAGACGGACCAGTTACCAGCCAGGGTATCTAATTCCATGAAGGGTGTTTCGGAAAATTCGGATTATGCGGAATACCGTGGCGCCGTCATGATCCGATAAGCTGACCGACGACGCCAGCAGCCACTCAAGTTCTTGTTGACAAATGGGCAAATGCAGAAACTAACGGATATTAGCTGTGAGTGCGTCACTATAGCGTCATGACTCCTTCTGCTACTAAACGGTTCAGCATGTACTGATGTGAGTCCATCACTATAGCGTCATGATGCCCTTCTGCTACTAAACGGTTCAGCATGTATTCACAGTGAGTCCATCACTACAGCGTCATGACGTCCTTCTGTTACTAAACGGTTCAGCATGTACTGATCGACGATCACCACTCCCAGACAAACCTTGCACAATTTCAATTTTCACAACCAAAATTTATA
>PVYJ01005325.1:27747-44127 GCA_002995095.1 Rhizopogon sp. AM-2018a | reverse complement strand
GTCCGGTTCGAACCGTGGTTCAGGACTGAACTTTTCCATCACTACGCTGTTGATGTAGAGGGTGAAACCAATGTGACCGCCACCATAAACATTAAGGTTATCAATCCACCCTCTCGTCTTATGGATCGTGGATCTTAGACGCAGAAGAACTCACCGATTTCAACTTCCTTTCTAATAGATCAATCAGATACCGAGTTACAGACTTTGAAAAATATATTGTTAAGAAGCCACCTTTCATGTACTGAGATCGCGTACGAGACTGAGTTTTAGGCTGTTGGCAAAGAAGCGTACGTGGCAATGACCGTACTTGATACCTAGGTATGTGGCACGGCCACGACTGGATAATTGGTGCCTGTGAGGGTAGGATATTTTCATTCCCATCGCTCACATGACACAGGGCTGCAACCAGTCACCCGGACGTACTTGCATGCAGTTTGGGCAGTTGACGATCATACTTCATCCTTGGTAGATTGACGGAACTATTCCAAAAGTGAATCAGCATGATGATTCATTGGAATTGACATTGTCAGATTGTCAGTGGTCTCACATGGATTCACAAGAACACTTCCTTTCGTGTTCCGCATTCGGCTGCATTTAACATCCGTATCGTAAATGAATGCACAGACTTAAGGCGTCAATGTACTCAACGCCGTACTTGGACGGCTACGCGACGGCAATCCGGTTGACCGGCATCGTCTACAACGACTTTCCAACCGTCAGTGGGAATGCCTGGCGGTTTATCAGAGTGTGCTTGTGGACCAGAGTTGAAGTCTGAAATATGGAAATATTACACCCACCTGCGTGGCTAGCGCGTTCCTCGCAGCTCAAATCTGCCTGGATAGCCATCCCTGTTCGTTGATAAAGAATAACGAAGGCTTGCAAGAGGGCTAAAATAGATATCAAGAACGACCGCATCGTTGTAGATGGTGCAGTCGGTTTTGTAGAGGAACTGCGAGAAGTGAGGATTTATACGCTTGCTGATATTCTACCCTGTAGTAAAAAGGATCGTACAGTCATATAAGATGATGATCTGCGCCAGTATAAAACGTGTTGGGTGGACAGATTGAAAATAATGATGGGAACGGGATCCAACAATCCCGTTCCCAGAATTTGTCTGAGTTTGTAGATAGACCCACTCCGCACAATCTGACATTAATCAGGAGCACTGGTCAGTCAAGTTGGTCTTCCAAAGAGACAAACCAGTGACAAAACACGGAGGGTAAAACCACCTGACTTGCGCACCGGTATTGAATCATTAGCATGCGAAAATGCACCATCCAGGTTATCCTGAACTAGAATTTGTCACAGGTCAGTTAGAGGTAGACTCACTACACGGCCCAGCTTAACTGGACACAAGACGAGGTCTCGTCTAGCAGCACAACGTCCCTGCCTGACATGAGACTAGACTAAATCCGTATCAGCAAGAGTGGTCTATCGAGAGTGACCAACAAGACACCGAAGTATACCTCAATGTTGTAAAAAGACGACAACTCTTTCTATGTGAAAACACAGATATCACAGTTGTTCCATGCACAGAGATAAGCGAGGTTGAACAAATGCTATTACGCATACTTATCCAAGCCAGCTGCACCCCAGAGATTAGCATGCTTTGTTACTCGGAGGGGCCATTCTCGGAGATGATACATACTTTATTGGTTCCGTTCACTGAAAACTTTGAATGACCACCAGCGTAGTTATATAAACTTCAAGTTGTCTGCGCCCTTCGGCTAACATTGTAAGTCACCACTAGTACTTACTCAGTCCAGACGCAATACCGTAAGTTGTCGGAGTTTGAAGAGACTCGGATGCACTGGCACAACTGGCACCATGAACTTATCGGAACGTCTGGAATCGAGTCGTCAGACTACGCCTGACTATGCCGCGCTAGTCAAGGCTTAAGTGTCAACTGTCCGTTGGATCATATCGACGAACAGGTTCGTATCCACGAGATCATTGATCATCAAGTGGGCATTTGTGCTCAACTTGGATTTGGTATGGTACTTTTAGTTTACTCCGCATAGGAGCACATTTGAGCCGTGCGGCAGCAAGGGACAAATAGTTTTAAGTTCGCGGAGGGACCAGTTTACTCAGCATTCGTTGACATTAATATTTTGTAGCGTTCAAGTTGATCATCCCGAGGAGCGCACATTGCAGCGGATCGCGGGCCTCTGTCATGATGAAAGATTCACTGGCAGGGGTCAGTGGTAAGTTCAAAGAAAAAATGAACCCATTAGAAGACTCGGTTGCGTTCGTAGAGATTTTTGCGAACCGAAGCCGCTCTCCAACCAGCCGTTTCGGACGCCCTTGCTTCGAATGCGGCCCGGGCCATTGCCAAGGCAGTCACTATTACTGGAAAGACCGGAGACACAGTACTGCACGGTACTAGCGGGACGGTTGCTCAGAATACTTAAGCTCCATCCTGAGATATGGGCATATGCCCCATCACTCTCCTTTGGCCTTTGTTTTCCATGTCTTCTCCTCCTCCCAGTGATGAAACCGCAAACGTCACTACTATCCAGAATCCTCTCCGCAATAACAGGCATGATGATCACGCAGACACACCAGATTTTCCAGAAGGTGGTATTACAGCTTGGGGCACGGCGCTAGGAGCGTACGTGTTTTGGTTGGCTATTGCTACATACGTCACCAACCACTTTCAAGGTTTTTGGTTTAGTTCTGTGGCGCTGGATAAATTGGCTCAGCATTTGGGGGTAAAGACCACTACGCAAGTTTCAGATACGCAAGCACTTACGGCGTCTATCAAGGCAAGATTCCTTGGATCATCTTATAGAACGAGGATAATCACGGGATACAGACTTTTATACCCAAACTTACTTGACCAATTCCACTCCGTCAGCAATCGCGTCAGTAAGCTTTGCACTCTCATATCGTTTCTTGGAGTGCCGCGTGTCTGACCTCTATGATGGTATAGCTGGGTAGGAAGTGTCAATGTATTCTTGTTATCGGTCGGTCTCATGTCAGGAAAGATACTTGACCGGGGTGCATTGTATGTGTGCAAGTAGTCCGCATGAAAGGCGTCCTTGATCATAATTTCAGTTATCATTTGGTGATAATCGGCTGTCTCCTCCAGTCCTTCTTCCTCTTTATGCTGTCCTTAGCGAAGCAAAATGAATACTATCAAGCAAGTCTTTTTTTTATCCCTGTGTTACTCCATTGATGAGATTGCTAGATCTTCCTTACTCAAGGTATCGGTTTCGGGTTTGCGATAGGCCTTACGAATATTCCTACCATCGCTGTAGTATCTCATCACTTCCAGCGACGCAGATTTTTCGTGATGGGACTTGTCGTTTCGGGCGCGTCACTGGGTTCAATCTTTCACCCAATCATGCTCAACAACCTTATCAACGGAAGCCTCGGCTTTGCAAATGGCGTCCGTGCAAGCGCGAGCCTGAATAGTAGTCTGCTTTTCATAACATGTCTCCTAATGCGAACAAGGCTTCCACCGTAACCAAAGGTCATTAGCTACAATCGCGTGCTCCAATACTCGCTGGCAGATCCCGCTTATGTTTGTGCGTGTATATGGTGAGCACTCAATCTTATCGACATGACTATTCGAGTTACTTACATTGCCTAGGCTGCCTACTTTTGAAGTCGGGCTTTCCTTCGAAGCCTTTTATCTCCAACTAGACTCCTCCTGGCACGATCTAAGATTCTCGTTTTATTCTGTGCGTGCCTAGAGATTTATTTATTTGGAATTGCTTATCAGCTTTATTAGCTCGCATTCCTTCACTCTGGTTCTTTCATTGGAAGACTTACCGCGGGTATTGTGTCTACGTACGCGGGAATCCCAAATACGATCATCGGCTGCTCGTTAATATCCTCCGCTATAATATTTGCAATGATTGGTTTACGCTCAGTGGCCAGTGTGGTATTGATAGCTATTAGCTATGGTTATTTTGCTTGAGTCTGTGCGTGGAAGCTTTAACGCACCGTCGATGCTTACAAAGTATCGACTCCAGGCATAGGAATGATGGCCCCATTGATATTGTATCTGACTCCTGAAATCTCAGACCTTGGGTAATCGCTTGATGCATGCATCTGATTTTGAAGTTCTAATCTGATGGTCTCCATTAAGCGTTCGTCTTGGAATCTCGTTTGCAATGTCTGGTAAGTCCCGGAACGTGGACGTGAACCCGTTGACGTCTTGACATGTGTTAACAGGCATCGGATCACTCGTGGGCACGTGTGCAATTTGGTTTTTTGACTGTCACTCACATTCAGCTTAGGTGCACCGATTTGTGGTGCTTTCCTGTCCTCGAACTATATTTGGTGGAAGCCTGCTGTCTTTGTTGGGGTGAGTGGATTATGTCAAACTGCGTTTGGTTTATTTAGCCAACGAGCTGTCTCTAGAGCGTCGCGACTTGCGGGAGCATCACGTTCACATCCATGCAATTCATCTTGAAGATTCGTCAGAAGACTGCAAGAGTCTCCTCCAAGGCAGCTGGTGTTTAGTTGTCAAAATATAGGAAGTCAAGCGCACCCCTCCCCGTATCAACGTTCATGTATTATATACGTGCATATCTAAATACTGTGTGCACGTTCCGAAACCCCCGCTGTAACCCCTGATCTAATTAAGATAAGTATCTATTGGATGGGTAACAGTACTATCATCATGTTTGGTCCCTTTAGCGCTTGTAGTACTCTCGGATGAATGCGTACTCACTGAGATTGCATAACTTCTTCTGTCATTTCTATGGATCTAGAGTCCTCAGTTCCCCCCTGCCTTTGCCTTGCCTTCCTCTCATCCATCCAAGGTCCTGCACCACTAAGGTCACATCCTCCTTCACTCTCGCATGTGCATTGACCCCCCAATGTCACTGGCAAGTTCTTGGCATCTATTACTTCGAGTAGGACCTCTCTATAATTCGAACTGAGAATATCAACCTTCTCTACAGTCTCTTTTGCCAGCCACGGCTTGATCATTCCCCAAATAAAGGCAAATGAGGACGGTGCATTGATGATCAAAAGTTGACCCATTCTAAGACCATAAGGGAAATTAGTGCGATGCAAATAGAATGAAATCGCCGAAGACGCACGTTTCGGGAAAGTAATCTTGCGAGATCTGGAATGACGCTTGTGCTAATGATTTCACTTGCCAAAACTGCGACAACCTAGGCAGACTCATCAGCTTATCGGCAACCAGACAACACCACCGACTAACCCAAAACCTTTAAGGTCTACAATCACAACCCCTTGATCTATACGCTTCCCTGCAGCCCGCGACGCGGCTGGAAGTACTTCACGGGTAAGGGATTCTGCATTTACAACAATGGCCTCCCAGTGCTTCTCCGGCGTGATATGCTTGTACAATTGCGGAAGATTTAGCCCACCGAAGAATTGGATGTTTACTGGTCGGCCTTTCTGCAAGGAGATAATATTTAACCACTGGAGGCAAGCACGGAAGCAAGCACACCTTGTCTGTCTATGGTGGTCGTCCGGTTCGTTGTCATTGGATTCCCAGCAAAGGGTATCAAGGAGAACTTACCTTGTGAAAATACATAGACCAGGACTTGAATACTTCTTCCCGCTCGGGGTACTATATGACATCGGGAAGTTTCATAATAAACTACGATGGTGATGCGAGGACCTGGCAGGACGTACATCATAAGGATCTAGTCTGTGGTATAACGCATTTATCCCGTCGCCCCCCACGGTTTTCCGCCAGTACTGACAATTTCGCAACATTGTCTTCGATTCATTCAGATTAAACTTGCGTGCGCGTAGAAACCGACTGTAAGATACAGCATTACCAGTGATGCCACACGTCCCCGAGAACAGCTAGTAGAATGGGCTCACAGTAGGGTTGCGTCATCCGTCCCAATTGAATCCCCATCACAAATGATGTCTTCTTCAAATGCTTGCTTGCGGAATGCTTCCAAGGTCTCCTTCTGTTGTGGCGTGAGCGATGTCACCGTCATTGTGCGACCAGAGTATGCGCGTCAAGTCTATAGAACAATATAGGGAGAGGATTTCTTGCGCTCCACACTGTTCTCGCGTCGTTATTTGCAGTGCTGCACAGCAACCACTTTGGGTGAAAACTCACGATGGTGCTAAGCTGTTCAGGCCGGCCAGGGGATCTGCATTATTGATGGCCTGAATTCTCATGAAACGATTTATTATGTAAGTTTAGCCGCTAGGTCTGTTGAAAGTCCGACACATTAGCTCCAGAGTCCACCGACATTGAAGGTCAGAACGAAACCGAAATCTACTGAATCCCCTGTAATGTCGAAATTCGCTCCTCATCGTCGGTCAAATAACCACCCAAAGGCGAGCTCCGCCACCATTTGCCAGAAGTGCCTTGGAACAGGTGTGTGCTATGTGGACTCTGCATGCACGGCAGTGTGAACGAAGCGAATTTAGGACATTTTATATTTGAATGCAAATCCACGCGTCCGTACGTATCTCGTCCCTCGCGGACAGAACTGTTAGAAAATCCGAAGTTGCTCGCAAAGTTGAAAGCTGAGGGGAAACCTTCAGTTGAAGTGCCAGAAGAATTCAGAATAAAGTAACGTCGACCATTCCGGCTGGAATTCAACTGACGCAGTCGCCAGGAGTGGAACGGCCAACCGAATTTTAGAGGCAAAGGAGGTGGAGAGAAAGGTACTGGAAGGATCCAAAGGGAAAGCCAAAGAGGAAGACGAGCGAACTCGGAAGAAAGCCAAAAGGTTGTTAGGACTTCACATCTTGTATCACTGAACGTTGGCTGATACTCCGTTGTAAACAGATCTTCAAGGTCTTCTGCCTCAGATAGTTCAGGCTCGGAATCAGATTCAGGGTCTAGTTCATCGGACAGTTCTGAGTCAAGTTCGGATTCAAGTTCAGTGTCCAGGGAACGCAGCAGGAAGCGACCGAGGCGGCGTCGTTCATCTTCAATTATCTCAGAGAGCTCGTCTCGCAATAGAATCTCCAAAGCCTGAAAATGACCATCCACAAACTGTGGACTTGGGAGGCTGGAACCACACTCTAAAGAGACACAACTTTCAAGGACATAACTCGTCTGTAATCCTAGTTGGGGTCTGCATTTATCGGAGATAGGTTGTATGTAGTAAAGTATGTATGCATGATCAATTGCAATCCACAAGTCCGGTGGCCCTCGTGTTCATCAATAGTGCAACTATGAGACTGAAAAGTGCTGAAGATTAGCAGGTATCAGCGACTACGCATAGAATACCCACCCGTAAAGTCCCAGGACCTCCGCAAAGATCAGGATGAGAATCATGCCCACAAATACCCGTTGCTCGTGAACATATGCCCGAACGAACTGCAAATAGTAGTATATGAGGTCCCCGCTTCCATTCAGAGTGACTCAGAATGCTTACCGAATCGCCGACATGACCAATGGCATAGCCTGCAGCAATACCAGTTGTGCCACACGAAATACCTGCTCCGAGATGAATAAAGCCTGCAGCCAGGGAATAGTTTGATGGGTTCACTGCACAATACGAACCAGTCAGCACTATCACGTCATACTGGAAGACGAGTATTTACGGTTTCCTACGATGAGAACCGATACTACTAGGCCATACACTGCAATGATTCCCGCCATTACCACAGGGACTAGTGACTGTATTCTGCAAGATGAAGTCACAGAAGCCAGTCAGAGGGCACCACTCGCCTTCATGATCAGCTCAGGCTTGAATGTCCCCAGGCCTGCAATGCCAATTCCAGCCTTTGCCGTTCCAAATGCTGCACCAACCGCTGTGTGGAGGGAATCAGACAACGTATAATTTGAAAGTTTAAAATCACAGCGTACTGCTGAAAATCATCTGTGGAGGGGTGTTACAATGAATTGAACGCAATGCTCTAACTGCGGCGACTTACAGCTGAGGCAACGCCTGCAAAGCCGAAAAATGGCGCATACGGTGGGCAAAGTTCCGACGCCATTTGAAGGAATGAACAACTGAATAGTACCAGATGGCCGAAGATTAATCTGTGCACCTGCTTATGCACGTCAAGTACGAAACTTGAATCGTAGGCTGGAGCCTGGAGGGCGAATGTGCTCAGATCACGTGATCATTCAACTAACTTGACAGCTTCAAAGAACGAGCCTCTTTCTGAGAAAAACCATGATACCACGGACGGCGTTGAGCAAGACTCTACGACATTTCAGCACCTCTGCTCGTGCCTCTGTGCACATCTCTCATATTGGAAAAAACCCCATCCCAATTCCGCCCAATGTCACCATCACGCAATCCTCAACTTCGCTCGAAGTCAAAGGACCTCTCGGCTCAACGTCCGTGCCGTTGGAATCATACATGAAGCTCACGTTTCCGCAAGAGAATGTGCTCACAATTGCCGTAGAGGATGCAGAGGTGAAGAGGCAGCGGTCGATGTGGGGTCTTACCCGAACGCTCATAAATAACGCGGTCGTCGGAATGACGGAGGGTTTCAATGTCCCCATATACCTTGTGGGTGTCGGTTATAGGGCTGCTTTGGAGGACGATCCGAGAGGGACGACAAATGGTGGCAATGGCCAAAGACTTAATATGAAGCTGGGGCATTCCCATAACGTCTACGTCCCCATTCCTGCCCATATCAAGGCAGAAGTTCCTTCTCCAACGAAGATCATACTCTTCTGTACCGACAAACACTTGCTTGGTCTTTTTGCTGCAAGTATACGGAAATGGCGTCCACCCGAACCGTACAAAGGCAAGGTGAGCATTTTTCAGGTATATGTGCAGGAACAGCAGGATATTGACAAATGCGTAGGGAGTTTTCATCGGCGATGAACAAATTCGTATCAAGTCTGTGAAAAAGAAGTAGATTGCGCCCTACTTCGGCTGCGTGGGATGGCTTGGTTTGCGCTCATATCATTGCATACATGCGATAGACTCATCATATAGTCGGTTGAAATAATGTCACGAAATGAACACACTAAATGCGTCAAACCCTCGTTCTCTGATATTTTCCCACATCGTTTCCAAGTTCAACTTTGTGAGTGTTACCGAAGTTGCCAAATATGGGAGCTGAGCGCTGAGCGCTGAACTGTCAGAGTCAACGTGGTTTCATGATTTTCCCCAGAGGCTCGTCCTTTGCCGAAGTTGCCAATCGCGGAATCAGAACCAACAGGAACAACTTCTCTTTCCACGAAATGCTTTATTTGGTGAAACTTGAACAGGCTTAACTATGGACATATTTTCTGCATGTGCTTCTCAGGAGCTGTACCTTAACTCACAAGCTCAGAGGGCTAGGTGACAGCCTGGATACCTGAAGTTGCGGACCGAGATAAGAGCAGGTTTTGTCCCAGGATTCCTGTCTCCTTATCTCCAATTATTATTTTCATCCAAAGAGTGGCAAGTTTGCCACTAGGTATATATTTGGTGAAATGCCCTCCAGACTCGGACCCGAGGTTTCTTCTCTCCTACAAAGCTCGTCATTATGCCGAAGCTCAAAGAAGCCGATATTGTTACTGAGACCGCCGATATTAGCCAGGATGACCTCCCCGCTCTTCATCGAGATGATAATGTCCTGCTCCGGAAACTTGGCTACAAGAGCGAGTTTAAACGGGAATTCTCGGTATCGCGATTTACTTTCTTGTTTATGGATATCTGACTTTATAACCCAGCTCCTAGAGACGATTTCATTCTCGCTGGCTATCCTGGGTGTATCATGTGGAGTCACTACTGGATATTCCTATCCTCTGCTTTCTGGTTAGTGAGAAGTGTGTATGTATGAAAGTGCCTGCTTACGATCTCTTCAGGTGGTCACTTTGCCATGGTTTGGGGATGGTTAATACCGTGCATATTCGTCATGTGTATTGCAGCGTCGATGGCAGAACTGGCTTCGTCCATGCCGTAAGTCCTTCTGATCACCGGTAAAGTATCATTGAGTGCTATGTGAACCTCTTGCGGTAGAACAAGTGCTGGGTTGTATTATTTCTCAGCAAAAATGGCATCGAAGGAACGCTCTGCTCTTGCGTCTTGGATCACCGGATGGAGTAATATCACTGGGCAGGTCACCTTAATTTGCTCCATTAACTTCAGTTGGTTCGTGTAGGACATTGCCCACTATGAACTGTGGATTGATGGATGCCTTGTAGCGCGGAACTCATCACCACAGCAATAGCAATGGGCACGGACGGAGCAGTGGTCTTGGGATCGGGTGCAACATTCGGCATATTGATGGTCTGGTGACCCATCCATCACATCACTTTACTCTTGATAATAATCTATCGAAATCAGGGCATTCACATCACCCAGGCGTTCTTATGCTCAGCCGGGACTCGCATCCTGGCGCGCATGACTATTGTGATTTTGGTCGTTATCAGTAAGTAGTAATTAAGAGCACGTGTTCTTGTTTGAGCTCACAATGTACACAGTGGGTACAACGATTGGCGCAATTATTTCGTTACTCGTTTGTGCCGGCAATGAGAGAGTATCATCGAAGGATGCATGGACAAAGTTCGAGAATAACACAGGATGGAGCAATGGTGGGCGTGTTGTGTCTGATGCGTGGCAGGGCCTGACTGTATTCAGATGTCTGGGCTTTCATTCTCGCTTTTACATCGCCAATGTGGTCATTAACAGGCTGTGAGTGCGCGACAGAGCAATCAGGTGCTTAGACGCATGCATACCTAACTATGTCCTTGCAGATGACTCTGCTGCACACATCGCTGAGGAAACCGCGGGAGCTGCACGTGCAGCACCTATTGCGATTTTGGTTGGGGTTGGCGTCACTGAGATCCTAGGCTGGCTCTATTACATCGCCATCTCTTATGCTACCTCATCCGTTCCAGACATCCTAGAGACGAAACTAGCGCTCCCCCTTGGCCAAGTGTTCCTGAATGTCCTAGGGAAGAAAGGTACTTTAGCCATCTGGTGCTCTATCACAGTATTGCAGGGAAGTGCGTTTATAGTTAGTGATAAAGTTCAATTATTTACTTCCCGCACAGTACCTTTGCGGATGCTCACAAGCCGTTGACGCCTCGCGTGTCATTTTCGCGTTTTCTCGGGACGATGCTCTTCCCGGTTCGCGGTGGTGGAAGCGCATCAACCACAGGACGCAGACTCCAGTGAATGCTGTATGGTTTGCGATGATACTTTCTGCCATTTGCGGGGTATTGTCGTTTTCCACCGCAGCATTTAATTCATTGGCCTCGTACGTCAAGTAATTTTCTCGAGTCATCGATATTAATGCCGTGCTTTAAAGGGCGTCTGTCATAGGTCTATATATCTCATATGTGACGCCCATCTACTGCCGCGTCACCTGGGGGAGGAACAAACTACAACCAGGCCCGTTCAATCTCGGTCGATGGTCTTATCCGATCGGCTGGATAGGTATCATCTGGGTAGCTTTCATGGTCGTCATGCTGCTCTTTCCATATACACAGACAGTCAACGAGCAGACCATGAGTAAGTGTCTTTGATAGTCACAAGACCTTTACTAATCGCAGGGTATAGATTACTCGGTGGTCATTGTTATGGCCGTCTTAATATTTTCTGGAGGATCTTGGATATTCTCTGCGAGACATTGGTTCACGGGACCTATCCCGAATATCGACGTGCAGTCTGATTTCTCATCATACTCGGAGAAACCAGAAAACATGGAGCAAAATAGTCTAGAGAACTAGAATGTGCTCGATAGAATGGACCTAACCATTAGTTTCCTTGGCCATCTACAATCTTGTTATCTACGATAATGATGCTCCGATGAAGTTTGGAGCGACGCAAACGCCGTCCTTAGTACGAATCCTGTGAATTGACTTGGTGGCCGGGTTGATCCATGCTGCTTCCTTCGTATCTAGTGTCGTGAACCCTGAGGAAAGGCTATCTATTAAAATTCGAGACTCTAGAGAGCAGTTCTCCGTACCTGGCTGAATTGTCTCAAATATCTTTTTCTTGGGGTTCATTTGAGCCAGTGGCTGAGCACCTGATCAAAACGATCTGAGCATGCAGAGCGGACACCCAGAAGAATAAAACGCACTTTCGTACTCAGGACCCTCAAAATAGACCCGCTCACCAGGCTTGGAGCCTGGTGGAGGTTGAATTAGCTCGACACCACCTTCCTTCCCATCTTTCGATGATGCCTTTCCGAAGTCAGAAAGGATACACCTAGCTAAAATCATAAACTTACAGCCAGAACCATCGCAAAGCTCTTCACTCCACGCATGTTTGCGGGTTTTAAGTTGCACTATCATATGTCAACCCTCTAGCCGTGCTACATAAAGGTTGACTCACAATGCAGACCAGGTATTTATCCCGCATATCTTCGATAGGAATGTAGTTCACGAGACCAGAAACAACCGTGCGTGGACCAGTGTCTTCACCGAGGTCTATTTGCTGATAGCAACACGGATTCAATACAACAGATCTTTTTTTAGACAGTGTTGGTTTACCTCAATGTATAAGCTGTCAGCCTCGGGGTGCTTTTTCACTGTCGATATCGTGATTAGTTGTGATTCAAATGACAGATAGGAACTAGCTAACCGTCAACAATATGACCGACTCGCATATCAATCATCGAAGGCACAGGTTCACCAGCATCTTCAGCGACAGGCTTGCTAGTAGCAGGAGCAGAAACCTTCTCTTTTTTCTTGCCTCCGTTGTCAGCAGCTGCGTCCTTCTTTTTTTCCTTCTTTTCTTTTGGTTTATCTTCTGGTACATTCTCTTTCTGTGGTGTCACAGCAGCTGTAGATTCAACCGGCTCCGCTACAACCCTGGCCTTCTCCTTTTTCTTCGGCGCATCAGCTTTCCTCTCAATTGGAGGAGCAGATGCTAAGTCGAAGGAAACCGAGGAAAAAGCTGGAGCAAGCGCTTGGGCCGCAGTCACCACAGATGGGCGCGTTTGAATGTGGTCAAAATATCGCGTGAGTGCAGGAGTAGAGTGGTATTGCGGAGGCTGTAGTTGCGACTGTGGTTCTGTGCATGAGCTTTTGGCACATCAAAATACCATAATAAAAGACGAACAAAGATTGGGTGTAGTGCTCCGTATAAAGCAACATCTGCTGCTGTGAGGTAGTTGCTCACAATATATGTGCGAGGTATGAGCTGGGTCTCGAGATCCTGCAGCAATGCTGGCTCATTAAGTGATTTAAGTAATTTTTTTCAAAGAGCTTACTTGAAGAGCAGTTGGTTTTACGATCTCTCCTTCTGCAACCATCTCAATCCACTTGGTCACTTCAGCCTTGTCAGCGTCAGTCTTTCCGACATCTACTTGCGCATTCACGACAAGATCTTTAAGTTGGGAGGGGAGCCTGGATACAGAGGATTCGTAGGACATTGTTCGCACCGATAAATGGATCCTCGCAATTAACTGCGCTGGCGATCGATGAGGAATCAGAAGATGGTAGCAGCGTGATCGAGTCAAAGTATTCATGGCTCATATGCAGGTTTCACGTGACTATCGATAACTTCGAGTTCAAGTTTGTACATATATAAAACATAACAAATAGCGTAACGTTAACTAGTCATACTTGCTCTTTACTTCCTTAGCGAAGTTGCTGCCAACTTTCCTGAGTAAAAAATCGCCATATACAACAGGTTGGTGTGTCTTTCCATCGTTTGAAGTTGGTTCATTTCCTTGGGAAGACAAAAGACGCAGAGCTGCTGGAAGTGGAGCAACATTCGCGGTGAAGTTAGGCTCGAAGAAGAACGGTATCCTGTCAACATGTCAGGCAACAAATATATCGTAGAGCACAACAGGTTCGCACGAGACACTACTCAAATGAATTAGGAATAGCCCAACCATTTTCTGTACAACACCTACCGATAATTCGATCCTCTGTGAACCACTCTGTGTAGCGTGCTTTTGTACAATCCGTTTGTCCAGATCTCCCACACTACGAGCGATTTGAATTAGTTCGAAAGGACTCTCGGAACGACCAGCAGCATACTCTCGCCAATATTACAGACGACACAATTGGGAACAGGATCTGCGTTTATCCATATCCCTTCCTCTGTACCATGCTCTTCCGGTAGGCCATCCAAATCTGGTACCGATGTGCAGGATTGCCGCAAGAACACTTGTAGGGCACTTCGGGTGGGATCAGCATATAGGAAACTTTGATAGTCGATGTCAGGGACATTGTTGAACTTTTCATTTGAGGCTCACGTCAAGCAGCCATAATCTCTGTTCACACATCAGTACATCTAATGTCATGAAAACCAACAAGTCGACTCACTTGTGCGCTCCGCATGAGAAGCCGTCGTGGTCGTTTGGAAGTGGAGGATATCCTTCCATACAGCTAAGTATTGTCAACTGTATGAACTTGAGTCATGATGCTCACCGATAATCCGCATCACCCAGAAACTATCGTCTACTTGAGCTCGCAACTGCATCCATTCCTCTGTTGTCATTCCGAGCCCAACAGACATCCTAGGATAGATCATGTCTGGAAGCCATGCTATGGATTTAGCAAAAACTCACGCTTCCATCAGGATGAGGCCAAGATTCTTCATCTTCTCAATCCATTGATCATATTTCTGCTGGAATCCAGGGATGTCCGGCCACTGATTCTCTCCCCACAAAGGCTTGGATTTATCCGGGCTCTCAACAGGCTTGTAAAGATCGATTCCTTCGTGGTTGTCCGCTTTCCCGTTGGTCACGTTCTGCTTGAGCCTTTGGTATCCTGAAGTTTGAAGATGAAATTTAAGTATAGTGGCTGGGAGATTAGATCAGTAGTGAAATACCCCTAGCATAATCCTGGTTCTCCAAACGAATCTTATCCTTGTCCTCCTGTGGTAGTGCAAAGAACTCTCTGGCTAGTTGGGTCAACTCCTCAGGCTCCGAGGGATCTATGTACTGCGAAATGTCTAGATAGAAGAACCCATACTCGATACAAGCGCGGTGTAGTGCATCCGATGTGGCCTTACATTTCGTAAGATCCCGTTCGGCTTCGACGTACGGAGCTATGTCGATAATTGGGAGGCGTGCCAATGTCATTAGTGCGTCCTAACTTCAAGTTGCTACTGTTCTTCGGCTCACTTGCAGCTTTCGCATCATTACATAAGCGACAATTTCGACAAAAATAACTAGTGGTTTATAATTTGTTGAACGATTGCCTACGGAGACTACGAGCTCGAGGGACCACTAATAATGTCAGCCCTCGTGAAGCTGCGGTAAGTAGAATAGAACATAACGAAACGATCAATCTTGATGATTCATCGACAACTTCCTCATGCACACCGCCATCAACCCCTCCGCGCACGCCAAATCGCTGGTACTGTCACTGTCGCGGTGTCGTCCTGTCAAGAATTGCTTAGAATGCACAGATCATGAAAAAAGGTTCGCCTACCGCATCCCTAAGACTAAGAGTGATACCCTCACTGGGTGTCCGGATTGGACTTGCACACACAAGAAGCAATACTGAACGTAGTTTCAATCATGTGAACGAGGTGCGGATGATGGTTTGTTTAGATACGAACGGCAAATGAGCGGACATGTAGCGAAGACCGGGAACGAGAGGAGTTTGAGTGTGACCATAACTATCGATGTGCTATTGGATGCGTAAAGAGAGCTGCTGCAACAACCGTATGTGCGAGTGAAGGATATGTAGGATATACAAAAAGGCACTGGCTGCACTCAAAGAGACCTGGGTTCGACTTTTAGTAGTCTGGAGTAGCATCGGTATCAGGCTCTCCGTACATTGCCCGTATCTGTCATCCAATTGTTGATGTGATCGGATTTTTTGATCTGACGGAACAGCTTTAATTAGTACAGTAGATATGCTCATAATGCATAATGCATAATAAAAAATAAGAAATGATGGAGACATATTTGCCCATATACCACCACTATGCATTATGAGCAGAGCCTGATGCACGACAAATCTACCATGATGCATGATTTTATAAGTCCAAAGTCGGTTTGTTATCGATTTTTATTGACATTTTTTCCTTATGCATTATGAGCATATCTACTGTAGTTGCACTATTTAAACGCTGTGCAGAGAGCTTTTAATACCCTTCCGACAACTGCTTTGATTCAATCTAGCACTCCTGGAACTACCAGTACCCTCTCCATCCATCATATGGCATAGCTAATTGATGAAGCGTTACAGCTGTTTCCAAGAATACTGAGATTTGTCTTTTTTGTCCCGCAGTCAGCGTTTCCAAATCCGATTAGGAAATCAATTGATTCTTTGGTGGGCTCTGTCTTCTATGAATTTCTATTCTAATCTAAAAGAACGACTCGGACTATCTTCATTCTAAGTATTAGGGTCTGCCTACGGGAGACTAATCCTAATCTACGCTCCTCACGTCCTGTATGTGGTCGCTGAGAACCTCAGGGTCACCGCCATCATCCTGTGATTCCGGCTCCAAATGTCTCGATCCTCGAACCCGTCACCAAGCGTGTCGACAACGCCTTCGGTAGCTACGATGAAAGTGCAACATCTACTGCGTGTGCAACAAAGTCAGCAGT
>PVYJ01005325.1:984-19867 GCA_002995095.1 Rhizopogon sp. AM-2018a | reverse complement strand
TCATTTTTTAGGTTCAGCTGGGCACCATCAATTTCATTCGAGCTATCTCCAAAGATACACTTGAAACGAACCATTGAAAATCCAGCGAACAGATCTTTCACAAATATAGATATCTGAATAGGTGCTTCAAAGTTCCCAAGGGTCACTGCATTTACTGCGAGACGTGACTAAACAATGATAACAAGTGAGCTAAACGTGTCTGCGCAAGGGCAAAAGGAGGCAAAATGGCCAAAGATACTGAAGCAATGTTGTCGGAAGAAAACAATACAGTCATTTAAACATTACCAAACTTACCAACTCATTGACAAGACTGATAAGACCGTGAAGATAATCTTCGACGACCAGCGCAAACCGGTCTTTCCATTCATCTTTAACTAATAAAGGAGGATGGTTACACATACTATAGAGACGAAAGTGATGCTCACTCCCTAAAATCTGACTGACTTGTTGCAGTGAGATAAGATTCCCCGTTGCCAGAAATTCTACCAAGGCAGCTGAATAGATTGCAGTGCGCAAAGAGTTGGACCACATTTCCTTCCATCGCCAGAACTGGCTGGGAGGGATGAGTGCAGCCATTGCCGCAGTAGTGGTCTGACAACTGTGCAATATAGGGCGAACACAATCGAGGAGACCTGGAACTAGATGGCTGTTGGCATTCAGAAAAAAAGAGTTGGAAATAGCATAACTTGACTCGGGAGGCGTTGAATGGATCTTGTTGAGAATCCCGACCATATTGCGAGTTTTCTTATCCAGATCCGTCACTTGCTCCTTGATTTTCTGGAACGGGTTGAAGTTGGTAGTGAGGGCAGGTCACCAACTTTCGATTCATACCTCCCGCAGCTCAATATCTTGCTCCAAGAGCTCGTTGAGACGCTCTACGTCCCAAGAATCCATACGTGACACTGCTGAGATCGGAGATGTCGGCGCGAACTTTACATGTCTGATTTCAAGTCGGCGGTATCGTTTCACTTACATCATGATTAGCCAAGCATCACCGTTTTTGGTCGTCCAGCGCCAGACAGAATGAGACTGTCTTTCTTCTGTTTGGTCTGCCAGGTGGCTACGGGAGACAAAGACAAAACATCCACTACCGACCTGAACCATTCGTTCATGACCTCCGATGTCGAACTCAGCAAAGTCAAGACATTACTTGCTTCAGTCCGTGACGTACCGGTGAACACGGCGGACGCGACAGATGACGTTCTTGGGCCGATATATACGTATTTGATGAAGGTTCCCCCGTCAGCATCTGACAATACCTACCACTGGTTTTGCAGTCGCGCTCACCAGCTCACTATCGACGCTGCCACATTTCTACTAAGGCTATTTGCTTACGACAGTCCAAGAGTGGATGATTGGAAAAAAAGGCTTAAGGCTTGTCTTTCAGGGTGCTGCCATTGTATCAAGGGGTTTGGGGAAGTGAAGACTAGTTCTAGGAAAACGTGAGTGGCTTAACGAGCCAGTATATCAGCTGTTGTGCTGATTTCCTTGCAGTTATTTTGCTGCCTTCTCGGATGATGTGATCAAAACGTTTTATAGCAGTTTCGATGGCTGGGAACTATCCACCGTCGTAGAGGCCCTTGTGCGTTCTGCAATAGATCTGTCCAGCCCTAGATTGGCTAGTCGGACACCCCAGAAGGTGCCACAACCTTTGTTATACCACATGGTCTCCAACATGAATGTCTTTCGCGACCCTCGAGTCCTCTCCTTGATTCGTGCATGTCCACCAATCTCAGACTGGCCACCGGATCCGCCTCCCCCTGGACTATTTGTACTTGTAATGGATGAATCACCTGACGTCAGACAGTGGGCGAAGGGGCAAATTGTCAAAAGCACCCAGGTTCCCATGTTAGAGCGCCAGTTCGTTGCAGGGCATGAATTGGCTCTGCAGGCGGTTATCAGTGCCTTGACCTCGTCACGCGAAGGCACAGCGACGTCGACAGACAGTTCCTCGCTGTACTCGTTATCCTCCGATTTGACTGAACTCTGGTCTGGATTTAGCCAAATCCTACGACATATTCCAATGGAGGTTCTTGCAAAATCCTCTGAAGGAATGAACTGTCGAAGAATTGTTACAGGTCACCTACACGACGTTGGCCGACGTGAGTTTATCTTTGTTCGTTTCAATGACTAGTTCAATAGATTGAATATCACAATAGAGTTCTCTGATATCTTGCGGTGTCTACTCTTCTTGATCAAGCGTTTAGGCAATATATTATGGCAAGGCGAGGGCCCAGAGTACCCCCAAGTCGTTTTCGATGCAATCAAAGACAACCCTTCCTTCTCCAATTTACTGCAGGACGTTAAGTCAGTAGATGAGAAACCATGGTTCTTATCATGGTTCGGGGAGTACCTTGCATCAATATCCGATCCTGCCATATTTGGGGATGTCTTAGCAAGAATCGTGGATTTTCTTTGCGAAGAATTACAGCACGAACGTTTTCAGGAAGCGCGTCCAGTGGTGATGTATTCCGCTGTCCGAGTCAGTGGTGATTCTATCTCTCCATGCGTCATAATGATAAACATGTGCTACTTGTAGTTACTGGCCTCTCAGGTCCGGAAAACTCAGTCGGAGGAGACGTCACAACGTCGCATGGGGGTTTCAAGCGTGCTCGACATTCATGCCCAGGTCTTCATTTCTGTGGCATTTGGTCGCTCATATATGGATTCGCAGTGGAAAGTAGTACGCAGTGCTGCCCGTGACCTCATCACGACTTCCTTGTCTCAGGACGTCGCCGAAATCGCAAATTCCATCACAAGGTCCTGCGAGTTCTTGGCAGAACGCACAAATCTATTTCCTGTCTGTACTATCAAAGAACAAATGTGGAAGAACACATATGAATCTCTCCAAACAAACGATACAGATGGCGTTGTCGCCATCATTGCGATTATCGCCCAATTTTCCCACATTGACGTCTTAAACAGAGAGGCATACAAGCCTGCTATGTCCAAGCCGAATGCCCACCAAGCCTTTGATGCCATTAATCGATGCCTCACTGTGTCACGAAGCGGTTTTCACGAAATAATATCCAAGGTGGCCAACTACAACCAATCGATATTCGTTCTTGATGTCCTGCGTCAACCTGGGGTTGCAAGGGATATCATGGTCCTTATGTTGTCTCCAATCGAAGACATCCAAGGTGCAGCAAAGACATTAGTTGGTCAAGCATTTGATGTCGACGTTCGGATTGAATGCTTCCGCGTTCTTATCTCCAATCTCCCAAACTCCTCATTTGAGGGTCTTTTCAGCCTCCTGGAACGATACATTCAATATGCGCTCCATGTAACGGAAGCTTGCAGCCTTTCCAGGTCACTGGTGCGGTGTCTTACCGATGTCATTGAGGTCTTGTGCTCCAGCCCAGAGGGACTGTTGCACAATAGCACATTCCTGCGGTCGAAAGATAAGGACGGGCCTGCGGCGCAAATACCTCAACTTTGGAGCTTGATGACACGATCCATTACCGTGATATTCAAACGCACGCCGCTCTGGGCAAACTACTTCGAAATTCCAGACATGACGGTTTGGATGCGGGATGCACTGATCTTCGCGAGAGATCTGTTGGCGCAGTGGCGGGTACTGGAGTCTGCAGGCATCACCGCTACGGATGAATCGTCATCTTTAGTGACTGGCAATTCCCGGAAACTTTCCCGAACAGGAAAGAAAATGATGAATGACCTGCAGCCAGTCCTTCCAGAGCTAGCAAAGTGGCTACGGCTCTCTGATGAAGAGCTTCTCCATCAGTCCTTCTCCCTGATTCAGACGGTCCTTGAATGTTTTCGGACAACTTGCATCCCTCCATCGGAGGCTGCCCTTGCCAAGCTGAATAAGCACGTTGAAGATTCCCGCAAGAAAACCCCTGGCACTGTAAAGACAAAGCTTGACGCAAGTCGAATAGCCCAGTTAGAGGACGCGCTTGCCACATTTGACGACGACGACGACGAGGTCGAATTAGTCTCCTTCGTTCCTGCGCAGAAAACTCAGCCTACCAAAACACACAAACCTCCACCGCAGAAGGCACAAGTGTCAGTACGAAAGCCAAGTGACTTTATTCCGCGGCAACATGCTGAGGACCAACTCATGCCCGACGTGATGAAAGGCGCATTTCCCAAGTTCCAGCGGTTATCAACAAGTACGGCGACGAGAGTTAGCAAACCACCGACTGGGCGTGACGTTCTCCCTCCAACTTCCGCATCAGAATCTTCCAGCGACTCTGAATCTGAGGCTGAGGGCGTGCAGGGTGGTTTGGTTGCTTTGGGCAGATTCCAGCGGTCACCAAAGATCAAGAAGCCTACGGAAAGACGCCAAGTGAAGATGTTACATATTCAAACCCAAGCCAAGAATGCGGCCCTGGAGCGTGTCCAACGTCG
The DNA here is from genome assembly GCA_002995095.1 of Rhizopogon sp. AM-2018a. Lineage (NCBI taxonomy): Eukaryota > Fungi > Basidiomycota > Agaricomycetes > Boletales > Rhizopogonaceae > Rhizopogon > Rhizopogon sp. AM-2018a. Next base: position 15,499 of record PVYJ01005325.1, on the reverse strand, counting down.
AGATGACGCTCGTCGCCAGGCACTGCGTTTCAAACCAAATATCACCGGACTGCATCGGACGCTCCTGTCTTGGAATTACGACCACGATGGTCCTGATCCCCCTACTGTCGGCGGGAAACCACAATTGGTTCATGTTCCTGATACCTTCCAGGACTATCAGCACTATCTTCGAACCTTTGAGCCCTTGTTACTCCTAGAATGTTGGTCGCAAATTGTTCAATCCAAAGATGAAGTACAAGAGGTGTACGACTGCAGAATCTTGTCCAAACAGTTCACCGACGATTTTGTGGACCTCGACGCCACCATCTCGGATCCTGTCCAGAAGGATTGGCGACTGGGAGATACGGATATCGTGTTACTTCGCCGTCCCGATGGTGCAAAGTCGATCATGATGAAGGTTCAGAGCTTTAGGACCTCTCCGTTTGGATCACAGATGAGTCTTCGTTGCTTCATACATCCAGCGGCAGGCGACATAGGGCTGCAGATCAATACGGTTTGGAGCCTGAAGAAAGTTTTCAGGTGCGTTTATCTATTGGTGTCGCAATAGGTGCTTATCGCTCGATAGCTTGAGCACTCTTCATCGGGAGTATGGCGCTCTCATGGGACTTCCTCACTACGATCTCTTCCAAATGATATTAACTCCAAAGTTATCCGCTCTGCCCCCCCTTGAGCAACGCGAGGTGCAGCACACCATGTCCGCATACAGTGTCAATGAGCCGCAAGCACGAGCTATAATAGGATCGCTCAAGGTAGAGGGTTTTGCGCTCATTCAAGGGTATGTTCTCTCCGTAATCAGGCTGGCACCTCAAATTAACAATCATCAACAGACCTCCGGGAACTGGCAAGACATCGACCATCTGTGGTCTCATCGAAGCTTTTCTTAAACAACGTCCACGTGCTGTGACAAACATTCACGCTGGAACGAGCACAACTTCTTCAGAGCCCGTTAAGAAAATCTTACTATGTGCACCTAGCAATGCTGCCATTGACGAGATTGCTAGCCGCCTCAAAGAAGGTTATAGAGGCCCTCAGCGGAAAGCAAGTACCCTCAAAGTGGTCCGAGTCGGAGCGGATAAAGCCATCGATATCAGCGTGAAAGACGTTTCTCTCGACTACTTGGTAGAACAAAAGGTCAATGGTCAAAAACCCCAAGGCAATTCCGAGGGTGCGGGCAGTGAAATCAACGTACTACGAGGTCAAATCGAGGAGGTCAAGCAGGTCAAGCAGCAGAAGTTGGAGGAGCTGGCCGTTGTTCGCGACAACAATGCCCGAACTGTTGCTCTAGAGGACGAAATCAAGAGACTAAACGCGCGACGGATGTTGCTGACACAACAGTTTGATCGGTTGAAAGATAAACAGAAATCGGATTCTAGGACACTCGATGCCACACGGAGGCGTATCCGGATGGAGGTTCTTCAAGAGGCGGATGTGATTTGCAGCACTCTATCGGGTGCAGGCCATGACGCACTCGAACAACTTGATTTCGAAATGGTCATCATTGACGAAGCCGCCCAGTCCATCGAGTTGAGTTCGTTGATACCACTCAAGTTTCATTGCCAAAGGTGCATCATGGTCGGTGGTGAGTAATCTTTTCGTCCCCATTGCAATCCCGCTCAGGCTAGTCTAGATCCACAACAACTCCCCCCCACAGTTTTATCTCAGGAGGTAAGTGGAGCCAGCAATACCTTGCGAATACATGCTGATTGTTATGGAAGGCTTGCAAGTACCAGTATAATCAGTCACTCTTTGTACGCCTTCAGAAGCACCGCCCGGATGCTGTTCACCTTCTCAGGTATGACTCCCTTCTCACTAATAATCAGTGCACTCACATGAGTTTAGTATCCAATACCGCATGCACCCCGATATCAGCCGTCTTCCTAGCAGGGTCTTTTACCAGGGCCGACTGCTGGATGGCCCTGACATGGATGTCAAAACAAAGCAGCCATGGCATTCGCATTCTAAATTTGGCCCATACAGGTTCTTCAACGTTGCCCGAGGACAAGAAGCCTCCGCAAACGGACATTCTCTGAAGAATACTACGGAGAGCCAAGTCGCCCTCGCCTTGTACGCACGCTTATGCAAGGAGTTTTCTACGGTGGACTTTGACTTCCGGGTTGGCATCGTTTCCATGTACCGCGGTCAAGTTTTAGAGCTTCAGAGAGCTTTCGAACAACGTTTCGGGAGAGATATCAAGGGCAAAGTACACTTCCATACTGTCGATGGATTCCAGGGACAAGAGAAGGATATTATCATTCTTTCTTGTGTCCGTGCTGGTCCTGGACTACAATCTGTTGGTTTCCTATCGGGTATGATGCATCAATCTGTGTAATTCCAAGCAACTAATGATGTACAGACACTCGGAGAATGAATGTCGCTATGACTCGTGCACGTTCATCTCTCTTCATTCTGGGCCATGCCCCTACTCTCGAGCGAAGCGACGAAAACTGGCGCAAAATCATACAGGACGCTCGCGAAAGATCACTTCTGACGGAGGTACTGACATCAACACTCTCCTTCGCAAGATCTCCATACTAATTGAGAGACAGGCGGATGTTAGCTTTTTCACCACCCAAGCTACGAACCCGTCGGTTCGGCGGCCCTCGTCACCTTCGAAACCCAAAACTCAGCCAGCAGTGACTGCGCCGCCTCAACCAGATGATTTGGTCACTCCTAAAAACTTTGCTGGGTCTAGTCGTCGGCCTCCCCCCTCGAAACCTCCCCAGGAGATAGATGGGCGACCGTCGATGAAAGATCCTCCTGCGGACCTTGTTGTTCTCAGAGATGCTGGTCAGAAGCGTCGTTTGGATGACGCAGTGGATAGAAAACCTTCCGCCTCTGGATCACATGAACCTAGGACAATGCAGCCACACCCGAAACGAATCAAGAAGGAGAAGGGTAGCATTTTTATACCCAAAAAGAACAAGGTAAGATTACTCTGTGTCTCCGTGTCCAGCCGCTGATCATCATCATTCGTACCAGCCTGGAAAACCATAAGTGTTGATCGCATGGTTCTCCGCATATCGTCATTGAATTATACGTTACCCACACATAGATTGCATTGCAAAATGTAAGATAGCATTATTCATAAATATGTCATATTACAATCACGCCTTCACGGGAGGTAGCTCCCACTGATCTGGGCCAAACCGCGGTATAGACATCATCAAACCCACATTATTTTTCATAGGTTTGGAAAAAGTGCACATAGTTTGTTTTCCAAGGCTCGACAGCCACGCAGGATTTATCACCGTTAGTCCTTCATGTTTGTCAGCGTCTTAAGAGATGCGATAGCGACCCAACAGACCTTTGATCCATGTCCGTGATGTTTTGAGTACCTCAGAGAAGATGAGATAATCTGGCGGTGTGCTATTCGCAAGCACCGACGATGGATGAATGAAAACGTCTCCAGAAACTCCCACCGCCGCATACGGAACGCCTTTAGCAGTTGAAAATTGCACCCCACTGGAGTTATTTTTTATTAAATCTTTCCGCACTGCAACTTGGTCGATAAACGCAGCGGTGAGCAGTTGACGAATAGCTTTTAGCTAAAAGAAGTTTGTCAGCAAACGTAGAATCGCATGAACAGGAAGCCAGTTACCTGAATGTCGTTAGGAGGCCGAATGTTTTTGTCGAAACCTACTTCAGCATTCTGAAAATTTGCTTGCGCAATGCTGGTTAGTTGGGCTCGGAGTTTGTGAATCTCTTCCATGGCCTGTACTCTCCCATGTGTTACTGCGACTGGATACAATTACTATGAGACGTACCTTGGGCCTCAAGAAGTGGTCCTTGCAGAACTGATGGCCCCCTCCAGAATACTCATAGGCCCCGACGACAGAGAGAAGTCTGAAAATGTCACTGTTGAATTTACCCAGCGACCCATGAAGCTGTTTTCAACGTTGAGCGAAATTTGAGACAAACAGGACAAATAGACCGAAGACAAACCTGCTGAGATTCAAAGAATGCCCGTCGTCGGGCCCTCCTTACCTCCTTCGCTCGTAAGGAAGCATTCTTGATATGTTCCAGTCCTTCATCGTCACCGTCAGACTCGCTGTCATCATCTAGCCCATCCTCGCGAAGGAAAGGGTCCCCGACTGACATAGCCGCCACAATCGAAATCACATAAGGTAGACAGCCATGCTGTTGGCTCCCGACGAGCATCCGAGAAAAACGCGGAGAAAGCGGGAACAAACTCATTGCCTTTCCAAGAGGAGTCACTTGACCCCCGATTGTTGACATAGACACCGTTGATGCTTGCGATACAAAGGGTGTACTACTGAGCGCACCAAGACGAGTGAGGATGGTCTCCGCCTTTTTCAGCACCTGTCGATCTGGAGGTGTCGGGAAAGGGAAGTTCACGACGGCATCAATGTTCATGCCTTTCATCTGCAATACTACGCCCTCGATCGGCGTACGCAGTATCTCGGGCTGCGAAAACGACTGGAAATAATGCTCGTAAAGGGCAGAGGAGTAGAGTCTGTAGCAATGACCTGGACCCGTACGACCAGCGCGACCAGCTCGCTGAGAGGCCGAAGCCTTGGAAATCCAACCAACCTGAAAGGACTGAATACCGCTCGCCATGTCATAATGTCGCTTTAAACAATATCAGATCATGTTTCTCACAACCGAGATTTTCGTACCTCTTTCGCTCGACCACAGTCGATTACATAGCGTATATTAGGGATAGTAAGCGATGTCTCTGCAACGTTGGTTGATACTACCACCAAACGATGGCCTGGCGGTGGTGTGTCGAAAACTCGCATTTGCTTGTCGCTCGGTAAAAGCGAGTACAGAGGGACGATATGCATTGGGACTAGATCCATTGTACTTGAGCTCGTCGAATATTAACCCGCCAGAAAACTTACCATCGCACTCCTCAGCATCGATGCCCAGCTCAGCGTTTACGCCGTCGTCCTCGTCGCTATCCAGGCCTTCGGGATCTTCATCCGCGTCGTCACCGTCTACATCAAGTGCTAATTCCTGCTCATTAATGCCAAGCTCGATATCCTCTGCCTCAACGTCGGCTGTGACTTTATCATTGAGAAATCATCTGACCATATCTTGAAATTCCTCACCATGGACGGGGGTAACAGGACAGGGACCGTCACTGGCGATGGAATCTGCAAAAATAGAAGAAGCTTGGACAATTTGTCTCCTCTTCTTTTTTGCTTCCAAAGCACTTCTACTATATCGTACCTCTAGCTTTTTGCAGACGCCCACAATTTCATTTTGCCCTGTCAAGAATATGAGGATGCCTCCCGGTGGCAAACGGGCGTGAATCTTGGCCGCTTTCTTGATGGCTTCCTGGACATAATCGGAAGATGTCCGCCGACTGAAATGTACTGTGACAGGGTGTTGGCGGGCATCAACATTGATGACCGGAGGCGGCGACGAAAAGAGGGCCGTATTCTCTGCGAAGTCGCTGACACGTAGGGTTGCCGACATGATGATAAGGCGTAGCGGTTTTGCACCCTCGGTGCCCTCCTTCCACATTTGTTCGCGTAACTTGATTACTCGACTAAGGACGCCGATCAAGATGTCGGTATTCATACTACGCTCGTGTGCTTCGTCAATGATGATTACCGAATATTTTGATAGCAAGAAGTCTGTAGAAAGTTCGCGCAAAAGTACGCCATCGGTCATGAACTTGATTGTGGTTGAAGGGGACACAGTTGCATCATATCGGATCTGATATGATACGCGGGAGGAGGTCAAGGACAGTTCGCGAGCCACTCGAGAGGCCATCGACATTGCCGCAACTCGACGTGGCTGCGTAACACCTATCATGCCCGGGTTCGCTGCACACACGTCGACATCAGTCACCTCTGTTTAAACTCGCATTAGCAAACTAACCTCCACTGGGATCACCGAACCCGGCTTCGTAGAGAAATTGTGGGATTTGTGTAGTCTTTCCGCTACCGGTTTCACCGCAAATGATTACCACTGGATTAAGTATTATTGCTTCCATGATGGGTTGCTCTTCTACAATGATGGGCAACTGCATCCTGGACTCCTGGACATCAGGGGGACGAATTACGGACACCGACTTTATGCTCCTGGAGAAACCCTCTTGAGTTTTTGTCATGCTTTCCGCGAAAGCCGTGCAAGGCAGCTTTAGATCTTCGCCAAGAGGACCGCACATTGAATTAGATTGTGACGATACCAACTTGCGTTTTTTGGGCGGAGATGCAGCAGGACGTTCGGATTCGAAAGACGTCGGGGTCATTTCAATAATATCATGACCCTTTGCTATATTTAGCTGTTTTACGGCCCAGTCCTTGAATCCGAGACGTTTCTTGGCAGGTAAAGGCTGTTCTTCTTCCTCACTAGAAGTTGGATTACCGTCCTGACTGTCATTGACTGACCCTGCCTCTGAGGTTTGCCCTTCTCCATCGTCACTATGCTGATCTTCGTCACTATCATAAGCCGAATCAGAACTGTCAAATGACGTGTCTGATGCCTCCTCTGGAACTGATGTTGGGAGTGTTCTTCTTTTCCAGCTTGGGAAGGAGGCCTTCTGAGGGAAAATGTCAGCTCATAAAACCCTGAGTCAGGACTAGCAAACCTTTCGACGCTTTTCACTCTTATTATTCACCACGACGGGTGCAACAACTGAGCCGTCAGGGTTACGCTTAAGGGCTCCACCAACGTCGAAAGTAGAAAGGCTGGTTGTATGCGAGGTTTCTGTGGGAGGATCCGCGACCACTTCATCGGTCACCGAACCCGCGTGTTCAAATTGCGCTGCTATCTGATCGGCTTTCTCAACGAAATCACGTCCATCCATCTCATCGTCAGAATCGCTATCTTCGTGTTCATGGACAGTGAAATCGACATGGCGCCGTGGACGTTTATTGGGACCCTCCACGGCGCGACGTATCTCCTTGTCTTCCAGCCTCTCCAGGCGTTCCCGGGCTGTGGAGGTGGCACCTGTACCAAGAGTAGATGATGATTGAAGATCAAGGCTTGAAGTTTGAGCTTGGGTCTGACTACAGACTGCTGAGGGGACGCGACGATAAATGGTGCGAGCTTTACATACGCCAGCTTTTTAAACATCACGAGTCTCTCTTCTTTTCTGAGTTTTTTGTCCTACAGAAAACTGTTGTGCAAACTTTTCGAGAGCACATAGAGATTTTGACGCACGATATACTTTTCCAATCTCTTCCGCTTCTTGCTTGACACTTTGGATTCCGATTGCGCTGCAAGCTTTGGACAATATCAGCGTCTGCTAACATTCGGAGATTGATTACAGACAGACCTCTTGCAAGAGCCTTTCTTTTCTGTCGCGCTCCTTATCTTCCAGTGACTTGTACTCAAGGATCGCAGCGTTAGGATCAGGTGCGTCTGCTGTAGAGACTACATCATTGCTTTTATGACGCAACTTCCCCTTCTTCCTGGAGCCTGCTATAGACCGGCGCGCCTTGGAATTGCGCTCATGGTTACGGTTCATGAAGCGGTCGGACGCAAGAAGAAGAAATTCGTCTTGATGAAAATTACCAGTCCAGTGAAGTCTGGATACTGTATAGTAATATTTATCGAGACGAGTTTTGATTGGCTGATGTAAATCAGTTACTACATATGGTAAGAACGTTCAGTTCAAGTGGGAGTAATATAATAGAGTCGTGGTACAAGTCGTGGTACATACCGCGAGTGCATGTGAACAACAGGTCGCAAGCAGCCGCAACAAGCTGATTCGCTGTTGAATCTTTTTTTTTCTTTCTGCCTCTAATTACGATGTTCTTGAGAAAGGGTAGATTTACACAAGCTCACAGTCTGCAACCCGGCAATTTGATTTTATTACAGTGCACACCAGCGTACACGTACTTCACGTAAAAGGTTAAAAGAAAGATACAAAGCGCTCAAGTTCAACATGTAACGCTATAGATATTCTGCAATGAATAATCGAATCACAACACCGAAAAAAAAAACCCGCAAGAGGAAATAAATCAAGGAATAACTCAAGGAGAGGCAATAACTTGGACATTGAAGTTATATGTCGTTGGCTGAGCTTCAAACGTGAAGTTCGTTGACTGTAGGTCAATAACAGTCTGCCCTGCCCGAGTTAATGTGCCATGCATGGTTCCCCCCGGTTGGATGGATATAGATAATTTCGAAACACCGGCAGAGACACTAAAAGTTTGTGATTGAGTAGGAGAGGTAGAGAGCTCGACGGTGGCAGGGGAGGTCGCCAGGACTACGGCCCAGACCTTGTCCTGAGTCTAAATTTTCGTTGTTTGAGTAAATACCGCTGATTCAAACAAAGCACCTACAATTTCATAGTTGGTCGGCTTTCCAACCGAGTCGCTCGACGCAGAAGCTGAGGCAGGATGTGGCCGCGACCACATCACGAGCTGGTCTTTAGTTGGAGTGGGATATGTCCCCGTCTTGAAGGCTGATGCGTAATAGGACGTCAGAGTAAGCCAGCCTAATATAATAGGTCAGCATTGGCTCGCTTGCATAGAGTAGTAAACGCGCACCTGTGTGATCATTGCCATCAACCCATGCTTGACTCATGGGTTGGCTACCCTCGATTGGACCAATATAATGCGACTCTCCAAAATCATTCCAAGAGATAATTTCAACAATATCCACTTGGTCACGGATATTGATGAGCGACTCCCATCGAGTAGCATACAAGTGTTCATCGCTGAGGTAAATCCACTACACGAGGCTTTCTGAGTGTCCACAACATGTATGAGGAAACGATGACTCACGTTTTTGTTATAAGTCGACGGGCCATAATGGGTAAAAAACCATGGAGACACGGCTGCCATGTACGTTCGACCGGAACCCATTGCAGCCAAACTCGATATGTATGCATCGTCTGAAGTCGTTGACCCGATGAACTGAGACAATGCTGAGGTGACGGCAGATGTAAGACCATTCATGATGTCTCCAAGCACACCCGGTAGGGACGATACCAATGAAGTGGTGACTTGTATCGGCCATCCGGAGTTCCACTGAAAGTGAATATTCAAAATAATGCATAATACGATACTGGGAAAGCTTACGTTGAACATGCCATCGATTACACTGCTGTATGTATTAAACTGCGATGGATCGACGAAAAATGATGGCACAAAATGAACCGCAGATGATCCTGTCAGCTGTTGCACAAATTGAGTTGACCATCCAGAAGAGACAGATCCTTGGCCAAAAGTACAAGTTTCTCCAGCGAAAGTTGAAGCGAAAACGCGGCCATTGTAAATTAGCTGATTTGGGTGTGTAGCGTAAGTAGTTATGTAAGTACGAAGGGTTCCGGCGTCGCCAGCCGCGCTGCAAGGCAAAGAACTATGTGCACGGATGAGGATTCAGTGGATCCGCGAGTTAGAGGACCAACTCACGACATGTCAAAGGACATGAAAAGCTTGAACCCAGTTCCAGACTGCAGAGCCGCTTGGTAACTATTAATCCGTTGAATCAGAGTTCAGTTACCTAGTATTAATAAAAACGTACGCGTTGGCCACTTGCTGAGGCTGCCAATCATCTATTCCTACATTCAAGGCAAAGCCGTCGATTCCACTGGAATGGGCAAGAGATATATCCGCGAGCCAATTATCCACGGTAAAGGAGTATACATTTCCGACCATGAAGTGTGCAATAACATATTTTGATGTCGCAGGAGAAGAGCTTGTACCGGCAAGTATTTGAGGTGTCATAGTTTCTGTTGCAGAAGAAGACGAAATAGGTGGCATGCTAGATTCTCCGGAAGAATTGAAAGTTCGGGATATGTCTCGGTTCGAATGGGTCATGTGCCTGCTGGATATAATCCTCAAAGGAGATGCTCGGGAAAGAACGACAAAATAAAGAGCGATTAGTGGGAAGTGCACCAGCACTGTTAGCGCCACCATGTTTTCAAAAGAGTGTGGTAAAGGGTAGAAATTCAAGAGTTTGCGGTGCAGGCACCAAAGACGGGACAAAAGGCGTGTGTTGGGCGTGTGTGTTGAATTTTCATTGAATTCATTGTTATATAGGAACAAGGAGCTCGCGGTGACAAGGCGCCTGCTAGCAGCCAATTGTGATTCGTCAAAGGGCTCGACATTGTTAACAATAGTAGTCTGACGTCAAAGGTCCAACACATTAATTGGCCGTCGTTGCCTAATCACGTGACACAAACAATGCACACAGGTTGACTGTCATTCATGGAAACGATCATGTTCATGAGCAGCTACTCACAATGAACGCAGTTGGAAAACCAATATTGTAAGTATGCTTATATGGTTTTATTATATTATTCACTTAACTCCAGCTTCAAGCAATCTGCTTATTGTATTGAATCCTCATTGCAGCCACGGCGTTCACTTGTCAAGGAACTGTTATCAAGCGGCATTCTCATCGTCGAGCGGTGATTGTACCTCTCGGCATCATTTTCGTAGTTATGCTTGACGTTGTTAGAGAGACGAATTCGACCAGACGTGTGCGCGCGCGAATGCTTGACGAGTACTGCCTTGTCAGCACCACTTTGGTGCGTGCGTCTACACTTAAAATCTTGAACGGTCCAGCAACACAATCTAACTTGAGGAAACCGAGCTCAACATAGCTTAGACTTTCCGGGTCTTTCCCAGGTCCTTGAAACGGGATGTAATATGAAGGTCGTCAAGGTCTCGCTTTACGTAGACTTCACTGTTCAGCCTTGCCGCAGCGGTACCACCAGTATGGTATCCTACGAGGGCGACTCTACAAAAATCCAACATTCATGCGGCAAACAGCTGTGCCAAGTAACTGGTTATTTCCGATTCCTAACAAAACTATGTGCTTGCGATGAGGCACTCAGTCTCACTCGATTGGAACTTAACCAAGCACATCTTCATTTCTTACTGTCCTTGATACTGATAGCGACGGAGCATGCGCCACTGATAGTGTTTTCACAGCACAGGAATTTCATATCGTTATCGAAGGTACCAACCACGTTCTGTTCCCCACACGAAGAAAAATTATTTCTCTGTAAAATACAAAGTAAGGCAAAACTTATAAGGGTCGTGCGAGCTGATGCAGGAAACACATCGGCGGGCCATATTGCATGCTTCTAGACTTCGCCATCGTCATTGGCGGCCGCTCCGGAGGAGGCATGGGAACGTTCTGATACTGTTCCTCGATCGAACTTACCACATAACTAGTCCGTAAAACGAGTCGAGAAGCATGCTGTGGGATGAGGATGATGCGGTGTAGGCGACGTCTAACAAGGGAAAAGAGCAAGCCTCTACCAAAATGCTTGTCATCACATCGCCGGCAGGGTCGTTTGACCCAATAGTCTTGGTAGCATCACGAGCGCCAAGTGAATTTTTTTCGGCGGGGTTTAGGTGCCACATGGGAGCTCTTACTTTGCATCAGAATGCCGGAACCCAAGTGGTAGACGCTCTTACGTTCTGAATCTTGTATGATAACTGAACACATACATTGCGTTTGCTCTCATGATCTCGAGTTCCCTAGGATCGAGCAGAAGCCTATCGGTGAAGAAAAGGGCGCCAATAGGTGCAATGATAAAGCAGAGAAAGAGGTGCATTATGCAGCGACGATAAATACAGGCGATGTCAGTTCCCTTAGCCCTCTTACGATTGTGTACAAGTGTTCAAAGTTCACTATTGAGACGGTCTTACAGAATCTTTTACATCGACGCTTTTGCGAGCGCAATGGACTCGGCTGTGACGAGGAAATTTCCAAACGTTCCTGAAGCTGTCCAAGTGGCAAGACACCCACGAAGCTTTGATCCGTTCCTCAAGTATGAATTCTAATGTGGGCCCCGTATAATAAACAGCCTCCGATCATAATCAGTATTTAGGTGAGGGATCATGATGACGTAAGTATTTATATGTTATGCTGGTTACCCATATGATGCAAAGTCCAAATCTGCAAACTGAAGTCGAGTGACTCGAGTCGATGCTACTATTTCTATTTCAGGAAATCAGGATGTACTGGTTCAAGTCGCGCTTTCTCCACTACAAACGCATATGGTAGACTCTGCACTTTTGACTGCTTTTTAGGTTCACCGGTGACTGCTCAGATTTTACACCTCCTGGCGCTGATGCTGTCTGAATCGTATGTCATTGTCAGACGTCTCCCGATTGGCGCTGATGTCTCGTACGTCACTGTCAGAAGTAATTTCCGATGAGTAGGCAGACCCAGTAGAGATTGAAGATATACTTACTGGAATAGGTCGCCCCTGAGTGGCCCTTTGCTACTAGTTTTTTGATGTGCTTCGCACTTCGGATCGCTCTCGTTGACAACGAAGTTACGAATAGTCTCGCCAGAGATAATCGACCAACCCTGGAGTACTTTGCACATGTGCATGTTTGCATGCAAAGGCAACAACTTAAGGCTTTTAGGCTATTTTTGGTTTTTTTACATAGCATTTTGAGTGTTTTTGGAATTCGACCATATGTAAGTTGAAGTTTTTATCGAATCTCCGCTGCGAATGCGACGTCCGCTGCATTGTTTGCATTTGAAGTGATTGAAAGGGGATATCGCATTCTCCAATGCCCTGGATGAACCATCACGACAGTGCATCCTAGTCCTTACATGTGCAGTGTTCATCTTGCTTCACGCGTTCAATGTTGCCACTATCACTCTTTATCCGATGACACGATCGTGGTTCCACCGTGACTTTTACTTCACAAACAGGATGAATCTTTTGATTTTATTCGTACCCCTTCAGCGTCTTAGAGAACGTGTAGTGTACTAAGTTGATGGTTTCCTAGGCGTACGGCCGATCCCTGTCGTCGTCAAGTTACATGAGGATGATGATATTTTGCATGTTGGTAGGTCTCTCGGTAGGGCGAACAAATTAATGGGCGCCATTTCTCGTAGGCGCAGGTCTCCGTTCTCGCCTGTGCGGCATCTGTCGCGTTTTCGAGTCGTCCACTGTTGTCGCACTGTTTAGCATCGACGTTGCATCACATCTATTCAATATAATCGGATGATGATCAATACGTTTCCGCCGCTATTATTGTTGCCTTCAAGTCTGGATGCATCTCAGGAATGAACTTGATGTCGACGAGCTGATGACAATAGGCCCATCAATATATTTCTTTCGCAACCTGTCGAAATTTCATAAGCAAGTAGAGGCTTGCCTGTGATAGAGAAATATTTCGTTTTGCTTACATCGATCGGGATATTCCTGCCTCTATGTTCCAAATGCAGTCGGCCGCGAATTGATTGATCATTGAGCGCTATGTGTATGCACGCAATATTTGTAACACCAGTTACGCGCTCTAACATCTTGTGCTTCATCCTGGAAACATGGTTGTTGAACCAAGGGCGCCGCGGTGATTTTATTCCATTCTTTGTGAATCTGAGCCACAATTCATGTCATTTTTAGCACTCCGGTGAGGACGCGCATACCGAATCTCGGGTGCTCTCTATCAAAGGTGAAGATCACTAGCTCCGAGAAGAAGCCTTTCGTCCCAACCTCTATTTCTGACCACATGTCTCAGGTAACATCGCTGACGTTGCATAGAGTACTGTCAGTGTCCTAGCACGGAATCACTTCCGTCGCCTTCGGATATTATGACATGACGCGACATGCGAAGAGAGCGGCAGATGCTTGTCGAATCACCATGATGTCAGATGGTCTTGCCTCTCTCACTCATCGGCTTGGTGAAAGATATCTCGAATGGTATATATTTGATAAATACGCCAACAGTACGACTATGTACTAGTAGATGCTAGAAGGTATGTGATTATACAAGATCATGCTATGAGTAAATGTCCCAGATACCCCGAATTCTCTGAGGCGCAGTCTAATTCGCTCCCGCTCTTTCTACGTAGAACGGGACTTGGTCAACGCTCGAGTGAACGAGCGACAGGTCGTTCCACTGTGTTGGAAACGAGTATTGCCGAAATTGCGAAGGGGTCGGTTGAACCAAATTCCAATCGCCTCCACCGACTACACGGTGTGCCTCGTGTATCTCTACCTGAGAATGGCTATGACACTCCAGCATCGAGCTCGTCGCCGATGTGTCTGACATTGGGCTGCTGTTTCTAGTCCATGTCGTGCTGGCATTTTTCCATGCCTCGTTGTTGGGCAACATGAGAGGCTCTAATGAAGCTTATGAAAAGCCGTCTCTCACCACCAAAACGGAGTGCTTACCATATGACGAGTGAGGACGCTGGTTAAATTCATAGAGTGATGCTGACGGGCTTTCCAAGGCTGGGAGTGGCTCGTGTCTCGAACTTGCCCTATTTCCTCTGGATGTCTGCTTCAGCAATTCTGCAGCTGTAAAGGGATGAGTTATACAGCGCGAATTATATGACAAGTGCTGCAAACCTTTTGTCAAGATGTCCCGTCGGGTCTGCGGGGCTTCCCCCGTCACTGAGCGAATGACATCGCGGAGTTCCTGGAATCCGTCCCCCTCTTTGACTCGATACTGTCTCTGCGATGCAATTTTGCTTTGCTTTACAGGACGCTGGCTAGTCTGATCATTCCGATAGAGCTGCATGTTTTGATAACAGTACGATGGTGGGTCTGCGGTTGGAGTTAGAAGTACGAATGAACCAAATCCACCTTTTATACTTCTGCATACAC
>PVYJ01005311.1:868-44722 GCA_002995095.1 Rhizopogon sp. AM-2018a | reverse complement strand
TGTATGACCTCATGAATCATGATGATAGTGCAAGTAGAAAAGAGCGGTCGGGCCCATTCGGGAAAACTTATATGTCACGGTGATTCAAGGCTCACGCCAGTGCCTGAATTCGTCCACTTGCAGAATATGTGCCCGACCTGACTTCGATGTGAATGAATCGTACCCAAGGTAAGATTAAGCTCTTTCATTGTTCAGCTATCCAGCAGTTCGAACCAGACTCGGAATATATACTACTGTGGAATCTGGGGATGGCTGATTCAGCCGATGAATTTTCCGGAGTATGGTGTACTTAACACCAACGAACTCGGATACACCATAGTACTAGCTGAAACTTGAGTGGTCGGTGGTAAGTGCAGAACGAGAGATCGTCTTCAACACAATTGTATCACGCGGTGACCGGAGTCCAACGGTAATACTTTTCTACATAATACCTTTTGTTCATGATCAAGACGCAGCTCATCAACTTAGGAAGACATTGAGTTTTGTAACCCACACACACCAGTATCTGCTCTAGTCTGCCTAGCTGAGTTGTTAGTAGCAGACGCTATACAGACAAATGCATCTAAGAAAGATCTGAGGAAAGCGAAACAGTATCTGGAGATTATATGATCATTTCACAAGAATCCGTCGTCAGTATAGCATACATTACACAGTATTACATGGAAATGGCAGTCATAAGTCGTATAACGCTCGCACAGGTGGGCCGGCAACGTTTACTTGGTGCAATAACGAGCCTTGATCGCGTCCGCCAACTTCTCCGCTGTCGCAATAACCGCGCCAGTCTAGATATTTATCAGAATTCACGAGCAACTTCCAGAACTTCCACAACCCACCGGGTGTCCCGAAACCAATTTGGGGAAAACACTCGCATCACACACTCGGAGGCCCTGAGTGCCCTTGACACGCAAGTCCGAGTCTACGACTCCGCCAGGACCCATCGAACACGTGCCTATCGGGTGGTATACCGTCTCCACGCGGTCACGGACCATATCCGCCAGTTCTGCGTCGCTGAGACGAGAGAAGTGGTGATCGAGTAGAGGGTGCGTGCTTTGCACATCGGTGATAGAGGTCATGGGTGCTGTGTGCGCTATTTTGAAGGCAGCGCGGATACCTCGCACGAGCACATCAATGTCATGTTTAGTTTCGAGGTAACTGACCTGTAATAAGTACATAGCTGGTTGAAGTAAATATGCAACCTTACCTAGGGTCGAGAAGCGGATGATCCCAAGGATCAGCAGACTTGAGAAGGAGGGATCCTTTGCTTGTGGGACTGGCAGTACCAAGATAGTCCAGCTGAGTTTGATGCAGACGATGTTGATGACTCACCGTAATAAAATAACAAACATTTGATACGCATGTATGTCCCTGCCGAGGGGAATATTATGCGAGTGCGCTGCGGCGGTACACATGAGGATCTCGAGGTCGGGTGCATCTGGGCCAGAACTGGAGTCCTCAAGGTCATGGTTATACTCCGCGGGTGAGAAGAGCACAGGATCGTCTGATCGGAAAAATGCTGCAGACTCGCCGACCTATGTCATTATTCAGCACCAACTATTGTGAGTGCGAGGAACGATGACTGACGTTTGAAGCAATTGGGCCAGTGCCAAACAGTTGATATCGCAGCAAGTCGCGAATGAATAATCGTGTCGTGCGCAGATTGTGCGGCTTAAGATGGTTGAACGACATCCCAAACTTTTGATTAAGCCGGAGATTAAACGCCGGGTGGTCGATGAGGTTAGCACCGACATTGGGGGCATCTAACACGACATGAATGTTGTGATCCAAAAGCTGCGCAGCTGGACCAATTCCAGAAAGCATCAAAATCTGTGGAGAGTGTACGGTGCCGCAGCTGAGGCAACATGAGGAATAATTTGAGATATATCAAAGAGTCACGTACGAGACAATGACCTCCTTGGTTGCTCGCGCACGGAACTTGGGTCCAATTTTATGAGATTTACTGGCAAACTCAACACCGGTGGCACGTGGGACGCCAGTAGATGTGTCGAAGATAATCTTGGTGACACGGGCGTAGGTGACTACTTTCAAATTTGGACGAGCAAGGACCTCATCAGTGAGGTATGCTGACTCGGTAGAGACACGAGTGCTCTTGCTGTCGATATAAGTCACTATGTATAAGCTATTTCAGCACTTGTTAACTCTGATGGTCACTGGTGAACTCACTGATCTGTGCCACATTGATGATTGGTGTTAGTGCTCCATAAAACTTTATATTAGCGAGCCTGTCAAGGAAGGCGCACCTTATTTGTCCCATTCGTTCCCCTAGTCGTGCAGAAGTCGGGCGAGAAAGGGATGCCAAGATTCATACTCGCCTCTACAAAGGCTTTGCAACCCGGCCATATGTGTGCATTGTATCCAACCTCAATGGGCCCGTCGGCACCCCGAAGCAGGGGATCAACGTCTGGGAAACGCGGGTCTGGGGTGTATTTCTCGAATTTGCGAATATACCTGAACAACAGATCAGAAGGGGAATCCGCACGGCGAGTGAAGCACATGCTTGCTAAAGTTATTCCACGACCACGACTCGTCACCAGTAATTTCTGCCCACTCGTCAAAATCAGACGGTGCGCCGTACTGTGCACTGTGGTAATAGGAGTCAGACAACTCACGGGATAATAATGCGCTGGCCTGACACTCACACCATAGCATTCATAGAAGAGCCTGGGAGACATCTCAAAGTGACATTTTACGAGAAGAATAACCACTTACATCCTCCGAGGAGTTTCGCTGGATGAAGAGGATTCAGTCTCACAACTTAAGAGCCTGTTAATATGATCTACCCCGCGGCCAATATTTTTTCTTGTTGCCTGCATACAGTTGGGGCTCGGTATAAAGATGGTAGTCCACAGGGGAGCGGAATAACTGCCCGAACGCAGAGGGTATCTTGCTGTGCATGACATCTTTAGAGCTGCGAAGAACTTCAACATCTCCTGAGCAAACGAAATTTATCCGGGACGCTGACCTTCCACCAGCCTCTATAAGTAGAACTCGCAAGTTCGGGTCCTCAGAGAGACGCGATGCCAGAACACATCCCGCTGTGCCTAGACGAGTTCAAAACCATAAGAAGCTCTGATTGCTGAACAAATATCACATACCTCCTCCAACGATGATGAAGTCCCACTCGTCAAACTCAAGTCCGTTGTCATCAACTTTCCTCGCTATTTTCGCGTAGTCCGTTATGAGCTTCGGTTGTTTCGCGGTAAGGAGCCTCAGGATGACCGTTAACGCCGCAACGCTTGCTGCTACACCGACAGAAAGTCTCGTTTGGGTGCCGGTGCGAGCCTTGAGGATATCCAAAAGCTGGAACAACTTCGCGAACATGTCTGTATGAATCATGATGGCTTTGCAAGTTGCAGGAAGTTGAGGGTGAGACTGGGATTCGAGAATACTTTGATGTGAAGCTTCGAAGGTTCAAACGCTCACACCAGCGCTTGAATTCATCCAATTGTATTACCCGACTTGTACTGCCTCTGCCCCATAACGTGTTCGATGTGAATCGCGCCCGAGTCGAATATTAAGTTGAAGTTCCTTCATTAAGCAGCTTGGATTGGCATGCATATATGTGGCGGATGGATTCGCCGGAGTAACGAGCAATAGGTACTTGATCGAGTGGTTGGTGTTAAGCGGCAGTAATTTACAAAACTATAAGGAGAGCTCATGGATCGATCCAGACCGTTGACTCGGAAACTGCACAACTCTTTGTCGATATTGCGCGATGGACACAAGGAAGAGCTCAATCTCAGGAGGAGTTCTTAAGAGAGCACAAACGTTGTGAACAGTTCGATAGAAAGATCCTCTCTAGAGTGGCTCCAGGGAGACTTCAAAGTTTATGTCGAGTCTCGACGAGGCTAGGCTTACGTCCTGTGGAGTGTGCTCCGTGCTCAGAGCTGTGTGTGGCTGTGCACCGGAGAAGCCACGATTCTTCTCCACTGCTGATCTTCTGCCCAATAAGTACTGCCTTCTTACCGTTCATCGCTGTCATATAGTATTATATACAGCCCCACTCACTGTGGCCCGCACTGGCCACCCTTCGGCGTATCTTCCCTCTCAAGTTTCTCTCTAAGACTCCACAATCCCGCAGGACGACTCTCCCTATCCCTGAACCTAGACCCAGCCCACCAACAACTTCCGTAATGCCCTCAGACAGCCCCCCGCCAACCAAAGCCGGCCTCCTCAAGTGGTGGACTCAATTTACGCATGCACAAAATCGTAAGAAGGACTCCGACCTGACTAAAGGTTTGTGTTGTGACGACCCTGGGCGCATGATGTATTTATACGCATCATATCATCCAGCCGCAAGTCAGGAGGAACACCCAGTGTTTAGCAAACCACTCAAGGAGAGCCTGAGATATGCCAGTGTGCAGATATCGACTGCCAATGCAAACGGCGAGTTGTATGTCTGGGGTTACATCCCTGTCGTAGTGGCGAAATGGTGTGCATACGCGCTCGAACTGTGCTGTCTTGACTTGCTGACTAGATGTTTGCCACCCCTTCTTTATAGTGGTCTTTATCTCAAAGAAAATGGTATGTCCTAGCAGTCTTTGTGTTCATGACCTAGATATCAATTAAATATTTATCAGCTACGGAAATAGAAGGGACGTTTCGCGTTAACGGTTCTAATAAGCGTATGCGAGAGCTACAAGCTGCCTTTGAGACACCCCCACGGGTGAGTGTGGATTGCTCTAGCGCTATGAGATGCAGTTGACGTCCTATGTTCCGGCCAGTACGGGAAAACTTTGGACTGGAAGAAAGAATACTTTACGACGCATGATGTTGCAAGCGTCTTTCGCAGATATTTGACCCAGATGCCTGTCAGTAACGTTCTATTGTTTATGCTGTACTTACTCATGCCCCGCCCAGGAACCTGTAATACCACATGATATGTATCACGATGTGTGTATATGACATCTTCCCTGTTGACCGGAGGCTGACACGGGTTTGCTTCTAGTTCCGAGATGTTTTGGGTAAGAATCTTGAAAACCTCGGGACTCGGGCTGATATTGAGACCTGCAGTAAAGAAACCGTTTAACCAGGATGATGTGATCGCGACGTATAAACGCCTAATCCAACGTATGCCCCGCGCAAATCAATACCTTCTTCTCTACGTCTTGGATCTGTTATCAGTATTTGCACGAAAGTCAGATAAGAACCTCATGACAGCCACGAGTACGCCACTGTCTTTGTGTGACTTCGACTTTGACGCTGATCCTTATCCTTTACCCACAGATCTTGCCGTGATTTTTCGGCCCGGTCTCATATCTCATCCTACCCATGAAATGTCCCCAGGGGAGCACGCGCTGAGCCAACGAGTTCTCGAGTTCTTGATTGCACAGCAGGATTGGTTCTTGCTTGACATACCACCACCACCGCGATCTGAGCCAAGCTCGTCGTGGAAGCCCCCACGGCCGCCCCACCATGCGCATACACAGGAGCCGAGCGAGGAAGACCCAGATCTTGTCGTTGTGCCTAGTTCAGATGACGAGCACAACTCTCTTGGTGGAGGCTGGAAGCTCGTCGGCCGCGACCAACGGCGCATTCACCGGCGTCGCACAACGCTGGAACATACTGGTGGGTCATTCCTGGGCGCCGCGCATCAAATGGGCTATCGCTGAAGTCAGAGACCAACCCTTATCTTTGGTCCCCATCATTTTTTCCCTTTCACAGATTCTGTCGACTTGGTAGAAAATCTCGATGACGGGCAGCTGTCGCCTGTCGTGGAGACGCCAAGATCACGCCCAGTGAGCCAAGTGTCAGGACCTGGGGCAGTTGGGGTAAGCCGAAGTCGGACGCTTCCCTCGAGTCGAGGACCGGGCGCGGACGACGAGAGGCACCGGGCAAGAGTCCTCAGGAAACAGAAGCGGTCGTCAGTTCAACCGCGGAACCTGAACGCACCTGGGGGCCATGCAGGTGGATGAGAAGAGTGGGGCTCGAAGTGGATGATGAAGTCATCTGGACGTTTGCACTGATGATATACCTAGAGCGCGCAGTTTTAGTGTGCCGACAGCTTATGGGACTCTTTTACTTCAAAGTTGTTTGTTTTCCATTCACTCATTTGTATTTCTTTTTCATTGGTCTGGATGTTCTACCGTACCTTATCAGGGCTGTTGTTGTACTTTGGGAAGATATCACTTAAGACATCTCCCTCGGCTCTGATCATGCGGTCAGGCTGGAGCATCATGATGACATGCACCGCAGTAGTTGTTCCTGCCAGGGCCGTGACTGAACCAGAATAGCAGGGTTTAGGTCCAATTATAACCACAGCCGCCCGAGCCCACGGAGATGAAAAGAAGGGAGGAAATCACTTACCTAGAGCGTGTTAGAGTCCTAGTCCTATAGCCCAGTCAAGGTCCAACCTCTCTCAACTTGAAAACTCGACCTCCTTTCCACTCCCGGTACTCGACGGAGCAGATGCCGACGACACGCTACAGAGACGATCCAAGTTCGCTGCAAGAACCCGGTGTGTCCGTAGTAAGCAAGCCCCAATTACCATTCCAACCCATATTATATATAGCCGCATCATTTCAATACTAAGTCTCGCTTGGAGACCTCGGTTCATCCACCTACTTTTTCCTACACCCATACTAAACCCTGCTGCGCAGCCACCTCAACACCAGTTTTCTGGCATTCACGCTCCTTCACCCTACAACTCCTCCCAAGATCTCTCCGACCCTACTCCTAGGGATTCGACACCTCTTACCGGTCACCCCGCATCAACCGTGCCCTACATGCCTGTCCAACAACAAACCTACGAGAACCTTGAAGCACCCCCCAACAATGAGTGGCTTGAGAGGACTCAGAGAGCCAAAAGGCGTTCGAAATGGATCGTGAGTCTCATTTTCAGTTATGTTAAGCTTGCCCGCTGAGTAACGTGGCAAGGTCATCGGCTCGCTGATCGCGCTCGCCGCGCTAATTGCTGTCGGTGTCGGCGTTGGTGTCACACTCTCGAAAAAGAGTTCGAACAATAGCACCTCCAGCACCAGCAGCACGTCTGGCGCCCCCAGTGGGACGAACCCCAACGACCCTACCAACTTCCCCAAGAACGCTGCTTTGAAGCAGTCGTTCTATGGCATTGCTTATACGCCATTGGGCTCGCAGCTGCCAGACTGTGGTAACAATCTCAGTATGTGGACCCTATTCCCTTAGTTGGTATCTGTCTAACACACACAACAGCCGAGGTCATCGAGGATATTCAGGTAGGTTTAAAAGTATGTTTCTGATCGCACCCTCTCACACAACATATCTATAGCTGTTGTCTCAGATCACCACGGTTGGTCCATTTGATGATGCTTTCTATGTTCCGCTCGCTCATTTTCCAACCGCCAGAATATCCGTCTTTACGGTGCCGACTGCAATCAGTCCTCCCTTGTCGTAAGTCTATAATAAATCTGGGCTCTCTTTGACACATATGTACATTTGCTTGCAGCTTGCCGCTATCGAGGCGACCCAGGTCAACATGAATGTATACCTCGGAAACTACCCCGCTTCAGATGACAACGGGGTCGCGTACGAACGCCAGAAAGGCGAAATTCAGACTGCTCTTCAGCAATTCGGCGCAGCCCACGTTCTCGGTGTTACGGTCGGCAATGAATTCATACTTGAGTCAGTTCTCGTTCCTTTCCTTGGGTGGAACGTTGACTGACCGATGCCCAGCTATGTCACTGGACAAGGGCAGTCAGATCCCAATGGCTCCGCAGGGCAGGCAGGTAAGCTCATGGTTGTCCTTATTCACTGAAATGATTTTACGGACTACTTTTGATCACAGCCGCAGCAATGCTGATCCCTTGGATCAATGATACCCGGACGATGCTGGCTGGGATGGGTCTCAGCAACATCACTGTCGGTAATGCAGATGCTGGAAGTTATTTCAACACCGAGGTTCTCGCTTCTGTCGATTATGGGGTTCGTATTCATGGCTTTATATGATTGACACCTCAGTAATGTTGTGCAGATGTCTAACGTCCACCCATGGTTCGCCAACCAAACGATTAATGACGCAGCTGGCTGGACATATGAGTTCTTCCAAGAAAACAACGTTGTTGCTGCTCAAGCTCTTGCTAACAAGCCGAAGATGTTCATAGCCGAGACTGGCTGGCCAACTGTCTGTTCTTTCTCCTGTCGTCCCTGACTCTTCTAAACCGCATTTAGGACACTTCGCAGTTCAATTACAGCCCGAATGATGGCCCTTCGATCGCTTCGGTGGCCAACTTGCAGGTGCGATTTGTTTATTATTACTCTATGTTATGACATGATTGCTGAATTCATACTTATACATAGATATTCATTGATACTTTCGCATGTCAAGGTATGCATTTCCTCTCACGTGGAGCCATGATAGCTCAACATCATGTGTCTATAGCTACTGCGAACGGTACCGGATACTTCTTCTTTGAGGTGCGCCTTCGGTTTCCCAGCATGCTAATCCCTACTTACTTGAACTGTGCGACCATAGTTCTCCGACGAGCCCTGGAAGGTCAGCTTACATTCTCAATGATGAAGACTTGCAAACTGACTTTCGATTTGCAGGCTACAACGTACGGCGGTGTAGAGGTAACGTTCTGCTTCATTCTCTTCCATTGTCGTTGATGACCTCATGCTTGTACCGATAGGGATACTGGGGCCTGTTTGACTCCAAGTAAATTTCTCACTCCACTACCCCGTTCCGATTTTACAGCGCTGACTTCCACTGACAGCAAAAACCTCAAGAACCTCACGCTCCCTACTTGTTAAACGTTACCTTGGAAGCATATCTCACACTATGCGGACTATATAGATGCCGCCTCCACCTTCTGTTTACAGCTAGTCCTCTAAATCTGTCCATCTTGTGTTTTTTCTGCATACCGAGGTGGATGGCAGGATTATCTTGTTTCCTTACTTGTACATCTCGCGAGGACTATATTTGATTTGTTGGCAGCCATATTATTATAATCGAGTGCATTTTTGGACTCTGATGTGATGTCAATTGATACGCGTACATTCCGCAGCAATTTCGTCCATGAGAGTGCTTTGTTAACGTTCTGGCTCATCTCAGATCTGGCTAGGTTCGGGTTCTCCGAGGTCTTAGTATGTGCGCGAGCACGAGTTTGTTGTTCCGAGCTCCACGATAGACCAGACTCAGCTGGTTTCTTGCTCGGTTGAATACATAAGTGAATGAGATGTGAGTCCCGACTCCTGCTACTAAATCAGGTCATTGGATTTGGCGGGGCGTTCGACCAAGCCTAGTCAACCGTATTCCTGCTCAGTGGGGACCTTCGATCTTCTATTTAGCATGCCTTGATTCTACTTCAGACGGCTAGACGATACTCCGACGGCGCCCTCGATCATGGGCATTTACTAGTCGCAAGGGTAGCGGCGGCTGGGAGTTTCGCCTACTCCTCCCGACGTAAAGGGAAGAACAACTATCTCCATTCGTTTACGGTCTGCCTAGGGGAGACTATGCTCCTCCCGACCTTTATAAATACATTGCCAACCATTGATTCGACTCCGGATAAATAAATTCGACTTTGAGATAAATAAAATTCGACTTGAGGTACGTAAGCGTCATATACCTCCTATCGTGCCGCCTCCAATCTAGAGAGTACCATACCCCTCAAATCTTCCACTGCGGACACGATACACGGGTCCACATCAGATCTGTGCGACCCCAGCTTATCAACAGTTTTCGTCAGCCACTTGTGGAGGAATTCGAGGTCTTGTATCGAAGCATCATGCGGCATGCACCTCGCCGTCTCCGTGGCAAGAGGCTTGAGCATCTCAACTTCATCATCCAGAACATCGGAAACATAACTGGAGGAGGACCGATCATAGGTGTCACCTGCAACACGCCATGCCATCTTCAACAGGTCCCACCACTGATTCGGTGGGATGGCGGCAGTGTGAGAGGAGAAAACTTGAATGTGCAGGAGGATTCCGGCGACGAGGTAGAAGTAGCAAGGAGAAGGTTTGTCAAAACCATTGGAAGACCCGGGAATGAGTTTTTGAACCATTTCAATAATGTGCCTCTTGATATTGGCATCCTCTTCTAAGCATTGACAATTGCCAGTCGGGACGTTTTGCAAGAGCGAATATAAGACAGACACAGCTGTGGAAATCTTGGTCAGTGTCGGAGCTCTGCTCACCCATTGGACAAAGTAGGACGAGAGCTGAGGAAAATTCGGGGTATAATGACACTGGCAGGTATTGTCTGGCATTATAGGCTTTGCGCAAGGCAGTATGACGGATATAATCAGGTTGTCGGGAATCCATGTAGCGAATAAGCGTTTTACAGTAAGGTGTATATCTCGCGTGGTCAACCTTGGGTTCGGGTAGAACGAGGAATGCCAACAGCTGTATGTCGTGCAGCGTGCAGAATTCCAGATCGCTACCCTTGGACCATGTAGAGAGGTTGAGAATACCTATTACAGTACTAGTGAAGTCCGAGTCGTAGTCATCTCGGTTCGAGTTGATGGGGGAAAAACAGATGGTCGCCAGGACAGCCTGCGAGAAGGAATCATCCCACAACCAATCCTTGTAATCGAGAGCACATGCAACACGAAGCGCGATAATGCGCAAATAACGATCTGATCGACTTTTATTCAAAAGTGGAATGAGGCGCTTGTGTTGAATAGGAAATGATAATTTCTTCAGGGCACCCCTGAGCAAGAGCAGAGGATATCGTGCCGCAACAAAATCATCGACGTCGCAGAAGCGCTCTGCGCAGTCTATAAGCCAGTCAACGTCCACGTCCGGCAGATAGGATCCCAATTGATCACTGTATTGATCATCTCGAACCAAATTTTCATTGTCGGGATCAATGAATCCATTGATGTCAGTGGCCACTACCTTGCGCAGAGCAGTGCGGGTGTCTGCTTGGTACCGATTTTTCAGGTCTGCACTATCAGACTTGAGCATTTTGTCGTGTGAAATGCGACAATCTTCTAGTGCCCACGGAAGATACAGATCGCGCCATAATTTCCAGCCAGTCCAATCATCTATGCCATCATGAATTACCTGCCTGCAGGACCAATACGAGTCGTTCGAGTAGATGTCGACCAATACCTTGCCATATACCAGTGCGTCGTATTTGAATGTGCTAGTCCCAAAACATTTATTGAACTTGTCTAGTATTCTTCGGCATAAATGTGGCCGGTCGACGGAATTCATCCAATCGGGATTCGTCCCCATGTACTTCGACACCGCTCGAAATATGTCAGAATCGATCGACAACTCAAGCATCCACTCCACGACGGATGCAGTAGATACTTCTCGCCTTTCATCAGGACCATATAAACGAGTATAGCCGTAACAAAGATGAAGGATGTGTCGAATGATTTTGGAGGTAGGCGTCTGGAATGGACAACCGGGGAATATCACAGATATGATGTCAATGAGGATGTAGCAAAGCATGCAGAAACCAGTCCCCACTGCAATAACGATAGAGATGCTTCGTTGTTGCGCCCACGCCGCAACTATAAGGAACAAAATAAACTGGAATAGAGAGATATAGAGGAGAGCTACGAATGACTGCAATACAGATTCGAGATGCCAATTTTGTAGCTCCTGGAACTTGCGGTGCCTGTGCTTGCATCGGAGTTCGAACGATCCAAGCGTATAGCGATTCGTCATGTAATAATTTAACCATTGCTTGCCTAGGACTGCACCAAATGCGGCGAGAAGACTGAATAACAAACTTGCAGATGCAAGCGCCTGGGTCAAGGAGTCGGAAGAAGAGTCGATGGTGGATGGGGTTAGCTGGGCGGCAGAGGCGCCTTGCAATGAAATTTGGACAAGCTGGGACAAAAGAGCATTGGTCTTGTCGGCAGGACTCGGCAGCATTGCAACGATGAATGTTGCATTGATCGCAGAGCATAGGGCAGCCTGGTTTCTCGTGTTAAATGGATTGAAAAAGAAAGAAATATTTCACGAACAACGACCAAGACCATATCCATATTGGCATTGCACCTCTTTATCATGTCGTCGTCATGTGCGTCAGCGACTTTTCTGTATGTTACCCAAAACGTAGAAGTCAAATCCTCTTCCGTCTCTTCGGCATTGTTGGAAGTCTGGATGACCTGGGCAAGCTGCTGGAGAAGGTCGCGTATACTTGATCCGGGGCAATCAATTCCTACTCGTCATCGGTCGCAATGAGAACTCACGTAGAGATCTTGCTCGTTGTGTTATTTGGGTCATCTAAAGCAGGCATAGTTGAAGGCTTGATGAGGTGACAGAACAGTCCGAGTCCTTACATGAGTACAATTGGTCTTGAAAACATGTGACTAAGTTGAGTTAAGCACGACTGAGATTTGGTCTGCCTACGGGAGACTACTGAGTCGATAAGGTCTGTTAACCGGAAATATTTCAATATTCTGGCTTTGTCTCTCATAGTCAGACCTTGCAAGAAGGAAGATCTAATCGTTATGGATTGCTGCATATCTGGCTAGATTCGGGTTCTCGCGGCTCGCCCGCCCTAGGTTAGTTATCCTGATCTGAGTCAGCAAACGGCTCCGGCACACTATCTGTACACAAAGCTGGGACGACAAAAATATAGTGTTTTCGCTAATGCAGATGTGAGTGTTCCTAGTATCTCTGGCGCGATAAAGTGCTCTACCTTTGGGCGGCACATTAGTGGTGTACTGCCGGATACCGTTGAGTACTCCCAAGCTTCCCGTGTCAAATGTTGAACTTGGATTTTAGTAGAAACGTTGACTGATGATGGCACTTAAACGACGGGGTACTACTCAACATTCAAGAATAATCGACAAACAATAGCCATGACGAAGAACACGAAGCAGATCTGGACGAGCCTTGTCACGACGTACATAACTGACGGGCACCAGAGGAAGGCTACACTCAAGTTGGAAACTCTCCCAATCTTCCAAATCGAATATCAATCATGCACCAGTGATATGCGCCATCTGTAAACGTTGATCAGTGAAATTATATACGACAACCGAAAACAAAACCCGTACCACTTCGGGATGTCCTCGGACATCCGAAGGACATGTCCAAACATGTTGCCTAAATTCTTCGACGAAGACTCTATGAACGTGTCCTTTCCAGGTGGATTGTTCCGCTCCCACGTCGCCAGCATCTGGGCAGTGTCATCTCCGTATTCCGCACAGAGTTGCTTCAGGATGATGTCCCGACTCAATCCAGGGTATCCGCTCATGAGCTTGAGCATGTACTCCGCCATAGCTCCAAGATGATTAGTCTTAGCGGGCTGCGTCAGTACCATACCCCGAACGATTCTGAACGTCATCTTCACTACTGAATCATCGATCACAAAGCGAACCGGATCACCGCTTGCAGTGAAGAGGAAGTAATCGACGTCTCTGTTGGCTTCCAGCATTTCTGCTTGAAGTTCTGCGGCAGGGGAACGTTTGGCATTTGGGGTACCTAAGCCGATATCTCTCAGAGCGATATGCCCATCCTGACTTTGGGAGTTACGGATCATTGCAGTAACGGGATCCTGGAATGCCCAAAGGTTGTCTTCCTTGGTTCCGCTCAGACCTTTTGACACTTTCTTCTTGCCACAGGTGCGTTTGTGAACTGACCAGTCTTCCTGTTGGCAGGTTCTGGAGATTTGTGAAACATCATAGATTGTGAGCAAGCTACGAGATATAGTACGGCTACATAGTACGCACCGAGAACAATAGTGCACCTCGAAAGCGAGTTTTGATTTGCAAGCACTGCATACCATGAAGCGAACAGGTGGTTCGATTTCTTCTGATGACTTCGTACAGTTCTCGCAGCGTACAAGTGGTTTATCCCTGAGAGTCGTCTTTGCCTCTGCTAAAGACCGAGCGAAAAATCCGTCTGAATTCTCCATGATGTCCAGGACGGGTTTCATTCCTTCGCTACGTTGGACGATGTCACCGACAATCGAGCCTGTCGAGGCCAGGATGAAGTAGGCTATTTATTAAGCTTCAGAATTGAAAAGGGTTCGAAGAGCGGGGAAACGTTACCGATAAACTTATTCCTAGTGATGGTCGCGATCTTAAAGATGTTCTCAGTACCTCTGGATCTATGTTGCGCCTCTTCCCACCATGGGTTTGGTAGGAACGCTGGTTTGTTGGGGGACTCGAGGACCTGCAAGGTGCGAGTGAGAAAGTCGACGAAACCCTTCCCGCCCTGCGACAGAAGATTTGTGACTGTGACCTCTGGGCAAAAAGCACGGGAATCTGGGCCCCACAATGTTTGTACATCCGCACATGTCTTCGTCAGGCCCTCAAGGATATGTCTCCTCTGCTCGGAAGCACTCAACAACAGCCAGATGGTATCAAAGTGACCTTCATCAAAGATTCTGCGCAGGGTTCCAGCTGCAGCTTCTTGCAATGGACGGAGATCCGAGTGGAAGGACTCTATATCATCTGGGGTGATGGAAGAATCGTTAAAGGTATGAGATATCTCCTCGATCAGGTCTGCTGCATTTGACGACGCGATCGCCGCCTCCCACTCCTTATTCCATTTGATCGCGTCCTCCTTGATATCGGTGATGTTGAATTTCTTGGACAAGATGGGAGCGAGATCCTCGGGCACTGATACCATATCGATGAGTGGGGTGTTTGCTTGGTGAACAAAGAGCTGGGATATCGTCGTCGTATCGATTAGATTTAAAGCTAACGCTACACCCGTGATGACCGTGATAAACCCCTAACCGAAATCGTAAGTCCACCTAATAGGCCAGGTCTGAACAGGATTGTACATGTAAGAGAAGCGGCATCGACTCCACTCATAGCAAAGCATGTATGAGGTAAAGTTGTAAACCATTGACTTGAGGCTTGGAATGTTTACATGATTCTACCTCAAGGCCTCAGATACACGTTCTTTCCGCTTTTTCATGGGCATTTAGCGCAGTGGTAGCGCGTATGCTTTGCATACTTGCATGTATAAGGTCCAGAGTTCAATCCTCTGAATGTCCAATTTTTTTGCCGTCGAAGCATCCGGAGCGCCTGATGATCAACTGATCAATGACAATGATGAGATGGTCTTATACTGTCAGAAAGTGTGACCCGGTGCTCGACTTTGTTAGGCTCTTGTGCGACTCAGATCAAATAAGATCGGAAGAATCATTAATGACAGACAAGTGAAACCTTGTTGATTCAATTTCGACCGTGTCCGAGCAGCAGAGAAGGACAAGTACGTTGGCGCTAAGATTGGGGGAATAACACGTTTGGAAGCTAGGATCGCGGGGAAGAGGGCATCTGTCCCTGGATAGGAGGGGGCAAGGGCTAGGCACATGTGCTGATTGATATTCGCAGATCTATTAACTATTTAGGAGAGTTATCAGCAATCGATATCGAGTAAACGAACACATGTTGGAATAAAAGAAACGCGTGTCCTTTGCCTCGATGTCTCATTTTCCGTTGTCTTGGAGCAAATGCGCTGACAAGAGAACGGGGTCTGTGAACGGAGGTGTGGAAGGAGGCGGGAACCTGCGGTTGGACAGATGGATAGATGGATATGTTGTCTAGTCATATGAGGAGACTTGTACCAGTTGTGATGAACTACGTGAGGGTATATGATAGGCTAGTACAGTGTGCGCGGGAAAGCCTATCTACTTGAAAGTAAAAGGAAGGTACCGCGTTGAGCGCTTGATGTCAGATAAACTTGGCAAATACGTAATCACGTGACCTGTATTTTCAGTTTTTGGGGTCCAACGCTATGAAACAAAAAGTTTGGGATGAAAAACACGCTGGGGAGCACTTGAGCGTATAAAGTAAACTCTGATCCCTATCAATTTCCCTCTCCCAAGGTCGTCCCAGACGTCCATCTCCCTTCCCCCTACCCTCCAAAATGTCTGTCCAGAACGGCGATGCCGTTCGCGAAAACCAATTTGCTACTCGTCCATTAACAATTTCCATCGCAAATATCAGAGTACGCGTCATCTCTTTTTTCTGTCTCATTTATCTTTGTCCTGACTGTTTTCTGTGTTGTTCAGGTCTCCATCCCTGTATCTACTCACGTAGACGAGTGGATCGCTGCTGAAGTCCTTAGAGATGACTTTGTCCACTCACAGGATCAGCTTGACGCGGCAGACGACGTCGCTCAACCAGAAAGCCTATCACAGGCCCAAGTAGATCTTTTTGCACGTTTCCTCGCTTTTATCGCACAGAGGACCTCCGATGCACCCAACTCCACCAAGGCACGCATTTCTCTCCTCACTAGCGTGTTTAAGCATTTTGTCTCCACATATCTTACCGACACCGATCTATTCTCCTTTGTAAACTCCTTTGATACCGAGGTCCGCACCAGAGTCCTTGCAGCGTACTTCACAGCACGCGCAACCCTAGAGAACCATAATTTTTCAGATGTTCCCGGCACTCCTCCTTCCGCCCTCCTTACAGCTGCTGAGGATAGTGAAGCATCCGTATATGCCCTCTTTGGGGGTCAAGGGACCAACGAGGTCTACTTTGATGAGCTCCAAACCCTTTACGACACTTACAAGCCTTATGTTTCCCCCATAATTACGTCCATCACCAATGAAATCCTCCTCCCTCTCGTTGCATCGCGCGAGGCTTGCAGCTTCTACAACTACGGCATGAATGTCGCGTCCTGGCTTGCAGGCACATCCTCTCGTCCACCTGTCGCATATCTTGCCTCCGTTCCGGTCTCCCTTCCTCTCATCGGTCTCACTCAGCTCGTGCAGTACCTCGTCGTCTGTCGCGTCTCCGGGTTCACTCCAGGAGAGCTCCGCGACCATATAGCTGGCGCAACAGGACATTCGCAAGGCGTTGTCTCTGCCGTTGCCATTTCCGCGTCCACATCCTTTGAATCATTCGATGTCAATGCCAAGAAAGCCCTTCGCTGGCTCTTCTTTTGTGGTATGCGCGGGCAGGAAGCGTTCCCCGTCCTTGCTCTCGAGCCAAGCATCGTTCAGGACTGCGTCGAAGGAGGCGAGGGTGAGCCTACTCCTATGCTTTCCATCACACACCTACCCCTGGCTTCACTGGAGCCCCACGTGGCAACCACGAACAAGCATTTACCGGCCAACGCGCAAATCGCCGTTTCGCTCTTCAATGGCCCCAGGAGTTTCGTCGTCACTGGCCCTCCACGCTCCTTGTGCGGGCTAGTGACAAATTTGAGGAAGGTGCGTGCAGCTCCTGGGCTTGACCAGAGCAAGGTTCCGTTCTCCCAGCGCAAACCTGCGTTTGGTATGCGCTTTTTGGTGGTGAATGCCCCGTACCACAGTGCATATTTGAAGGGTGCCGCCGAGAAGTTGTGCGAAGAAGATCTTGAAGGCGATGAGCTTTGGACGAAGGAAGAATTGGGCATCCCCGTGTTTCACACTGAAGACGGTACGTATATAGCTGCTTTGAAATGCGTGTTTGGCTGATTTCGTGGTTGTAGGTTCTGATATGCGCGAATCGACGACATCTATCACGCGTTCATTGTGCGATCAGATCTTTACTTCCCCGATCCACTGGACGGTTGCGACGGACTTCCCCGAAACGGCGACGCACGTGATCGACTTCGGTCCTGGTGGCCTGAATGGCATCGGACCTCTCACAGCTCGTAATCTTGATGGTCGTGGCGTTCGCGTTATTACTCTAGGCGACAAGGGCCGCGGTGAGGCGGAGCTCTTTGATATCGAAGATGTCGAGTACGAGGAATGGTGGAGCAAGAAGTACGCGCCAAAACTTGTCAAGACAAGGTGCGTCAATCATTACGGACGAACTCATGCTTAAAATTCTGACATGACATGAGTAGCGATGGTACCGTCCACCTGGACACACCTTTCTCGCGTCTGCTCGGGAAGCCTCCAATCATGGTCGCCGGCATGACCCCGACCACCGTCAAAGCAGGTTTCGTTTCTGCAGTTCTTTCCGCAGGCTACCACATCGAGCTCGCAGGCGGAGGTCACTACAACCCTGCAGCGTTGCGTGCCAAAGTCGCCGAGATTCAAGCGCAAATTCCCGCAGGCGTCGGTATCACGCTCAACTCCCTCTACATCAACCCCCGCCAGTTTGGCTTCCAGTTCCCCTTGTGGCAGGAAATGCGCCGCGAAGGCTTGCCTGTCGAAGGGTTCTGTGTTGCCGCAGGTATTCCCAGCACCGAGAAAGCAGCAGAGATCATCGATGGTTTGAGGAATGCTGGTATCCGTCACGTATCGTTCAAGCCAGGCTCAGTGGATGGTATCAGGCAGGTTGTGAATATTGCCAAGGCCAACCCTGATTTCCCCATCATTCTGCAATGGACAGGAGGACGTGCCGGTGGACACCACTCATACGAGGACTTCCATATGCCAGTGTTGAAGACTTACAGTGACATGCGTTCGCAGGAGAACTTGATCCTCGTCGGCGGTTCCGGCTTTGGAGGTGCTGATGATGTATGGCCGTACCTCACTGGCGATTGGTCAAAGGACCTCTATGGCCAGCAGCTGATGCCGTTCGACGGTTTCCTATTCGCGTCCCGTGTGATGGTAGCCAAGGAGGCGCACACAAGCTCCAGCGTCAAGGACCTCATCGTTGCTGCACCCGGTGTGGACAACAAGCAGTGGGAGAACACGTACGTGAAGCCTACTGGTGGCATCTTGACGGTTCGCTCAGAGTTGGGCGAGCCAATCCATAAGGTCGCAACACGCGCTGTGAAGCTGTGGAAGGAGTTCGACGATGGCGTGTTCAAGCTCCCGAAGGAGAAGCGTGGGATTTGGCTCGCTGAGCGGAAGGCGGAGATCATTGCGAAGCTGAACGCGGACTTTGCGAAGCCTTGGTTTGGCTGGAAGAAGGATGGCAGCGTTGCACTCGATCTTGGCGATATGACATACGAGGAGGTTACCTTGCGCATGGTCCGTTTGATGTACGTCTCGCATCAGCGTCGATGGATCGATTTGAGCTTGAGGAACTTGACGGGCGATTGGTTGAGGCGCGTGGAGGAGAGGTTCGCTGGAGTAAATGGAGGATTGAAGCCGAGTGTGCTGCAGAGCTTTACGGAGCTGGACGACCCCAGCAAGTTCGTGGAGTCATTCTTTGAGAAGTATACCACTGCGACGACTCAGTTGCTTGCTTCTGAAGACCGCGCGTACTTCCTAACGATCTCGCAGCGTCTGGGTCAGAAGCCGGCGCCTTTCATTCCTATTTTGGACAACAACTTCGAGGTGTGGTTCAAGAAGGTTCGTTGTGGTCACCTCCGGTGTTTTTTGGATTGTTCACTGACTTAATTGCAGGACTCACTTTGGGCTGCAGAGGACATCGAGGCGGTGTTTGACCAGGACCCGCAGCGCGTGTGCATCCTTCAAGGCCCCGTTGCTGTGAAGTACGCCACCGTTAAAGACGAGCCAATCAAAGACCTTTTGGGCAACATCACTTCGATCCTTGTCCAGAAGCTCCTCGAGCGCTCCTATGACGGCGACGTTTCTAAGGTGCCAACTATTGACTATCTTGCTCCTGCCCCAGAGGAGCTCGAGATTCCCGAGAGCATTGCTTACGAGGAGACCGCGAAGAGCGTTACGTATACCGTTGGTGATGAAATTCCAGACGCGAAGGCGTGGTTAGAGATGCTATCGGGCTCAGAGCTGAGCTGGATAAAGGCCCTGCTGACGTCTCAAACGATCGTTCAGGGTTCTGCCTACATCGACAACCCGCTTCGACGTGCGCTTGCACCAAGACGTGGACAGAAGGTGGTCATTGGCATGGACAATGGCTCGCCAACTTCTCTGACCATCTATGGTGCTGGTCGCTCGCATGGCACCCACAAGCCCGATTTCAAGGCTGTAGAGATCAAGTACAATGAATCCTCGATGCTTATCGATGCCACATTCTACGAGGACAGGCGAGATGTATCCGTGCCCCTTGCGTTGCAGTTCAAGTACGTGCCGTCCGCGGGCGCATTGCCGATCCAAGAAGTTGCAGTCGGTCGCAACCGTCGCATCAAGGAGTTCTACTGGAAGTTGTGGTTCGGGGACGACGAGGAAATGCCTGAGATTGATATCCACGAGACGTTCATAGGCCCTGAGGTCACGATTTCCGCTCAGGATGTGGAGATGTTCTGTGGTGTTGTGGGGAACCAGAGCGAAGCGTTCAAGACGGCGCGCACGGAAGTTGTCAAGGCTCCGATGGACTTTGCGATTGTGACTGGGTGGCAGGTACGTGTTTGGAGGCGGGTATGTTTTTTGGTCTTGGACTTACTGGATAATACTCTAGGCGATCATGAAGGCGATATTCCCTGCGTCCATTGATGGAGATTTGCTGAAGTTGGTGCACCTCTCGAATGGCTTCCGCATCATTCCGGGCGCGAAGCCCCTAGTTGCTGGTGATGTCTGCATTGCCGACGCACACATTACGTCTGTGAGGAACACAGATGCTGGCAAGGTTGTCAAAGTCAAGGGACACGTCTTCCGCGATGGAAAGCCCGTCATTGAGGTCGTATCATCGTTCATCTACCGTGGCCGCTTCACCGACTTTGAGGATACCTTTGAGACTGCCGAGGAGCCAGACTACGTCGTGGAGATTGCTAATGATGCTGATGTTGGCGTCCTCCAGTCGAAGCAGTGGTTGGACTGGGAGGACGAGTCGACGCCTCTTAAGGCTGGCATGACCCTTGTTTTCCGAGTGCGATCACAGGTTACGTTCAAGGACAAGGCCACCTACCGCGATGTCACAGTGACTGGTGATGTATTCATGCGCGACCAGCTCAAACGCTTGAAGAAAGTCGGATCAGTGGAGTTTGAGCAGGAAGGATGTCACGGCAACCCCGTTATTGCACACCTTGAACGCCACGGTACCCAGGAAGGTCGTCTTACCCCGCTCAGCAATGAGGGATACACGATGTCTAGCAAAGTTTCCACCACGTTTACTTCTCCGCTCACGAATGAACCGTATTCGAAGGTCTCGGGCGACTTCAATCCCATTCATATCAACCCTTACTTCGCAGATTACGCATCGCTCCCTGGTACTATCACCCATGGCATGTGGTCCAGCGCTGCTACGCGCCGCTATGTTGAAAATATTGTTGCGGAAGGCAATCCTGACCGTGTCGTTGCGTAAGTTAAGCCTTACAAGACACATCGTCAATGAGCTCACACTTTGCAGATATGATGTCTCTTTCCTCGGCATGATCTTGCCGGGCGATGAGCTCAAGGTGAACATCCAGCACATGGGCATGCGCGATGGAAATATGGTCGTCAATGTCGCGACGGTGAATCAACGCGATGAGAAGGTCCTCGAAGGAACTGCGGAGGTTGCGCAGGCCACTACTGTTTACGTCTTCACTGGTCAGGGCTCGCAGGAGCCTGGCATGGGCATGGATCTGTACAACAGCTCATCATCTGCTCGTGCGGTCTGGGAGGGAGCCGATGAGCACTTGCTAGCCGTGTACGGCTTCTCCATCGTTGAGATAGTCAAGGACAACCCGAAGGAGAAGACCATCCACTTTGGTGGTATCAAGGGCCAGGCTATCCGTCAGCGATACATGGACATGACCTACGACACAATGGACAAGGACGGCAACGTCAAGACCCTTCCCCTCTTCTCCGACATCGACATTCGCACTCCGAAATACACTTTCAGCCATCCCAACGGTCTTCTTTTCGCCACTCAATTTGCACAGATTGCACTCGTCGTCACTGAGAAGGCTGCGTTTGAAGACATGCGCGCCAAGGGCTTTGTTCAGAAGGACTGTGCGTTTGCCGGACATTCCCTTGGTGAATACTCTGCTCTCGCTTCCATCGCCGATGTTCTCCATATCTCTGCTCTGGTCGATGTCGTTTTCTACCGTGGAATCACGATGCAGCGCGCCGTCGAGCGCGACGCTCAAAACCGCTCGAACTATGCTATGTGTGCTGTCAATCCCAGCCGTATCTCCAAGACTTTCACCGATGCTGCACTTCGTGAAGTCGTTGACACTATCACTACTCGTACGAGCACATTGCTTGAAATCGTCAACTACAACGTTGAGGTCAGTGTTTCCTTACTTGAAGCTTCTTCGCAGCTCATATATTACTTAGGGTCAACAATACGTTTGCGCTGGAGAGCTTGTTGCCCTTCAGACAATGACTAATGTCTTGAACTACCTGAAGGTTCAGAAGATTGATATTCAGAAGGTATGCGTTTTTTTTTCGTACAAAAGTTCGCAGCTCAATGTCGCTTTTTATAGCTGACTGAGCAATACACCGTCGAGAAGGTCAAGGAGATGCTCGGGGACATCGTGTTGGAATGCTTCGAGCGCGCCAAGGAGCAGCAGCGAGCAGAGGGTTACATCAAGCTTGAGCGTGGCTTCGCAACCATTCCTCTTCCCGGGATTGATGTGCCCTTCCACTCTCGTTACCTCTGGGCCGGTGTCATGCCTTTCCGTGCATGTAAGTCGCGATTGTACGTCACTGCTATCTCAGCTAACAATTCTCTCTAGACCTCTCGAAGAAGATCAACCCGTCGCTCCTCAATCCTGACATGCTCATTGGAAAATACATCCCTAACTTGGTCGCAAAGCCGTTTGACATCACGCGCGAGTACGTGCAGCTCATCTATGACCAGACATCTTCGCCTCGTCTCGATAAAGTTCTCAAGAAGTGGGATCAAGACCAATGGTCATCTTCTGAGCATCGTCAGAAGCTCGCATATACTATCCTCGTTGAACTTCTCTCATATCAGTTCGCCTCTCCCGTCCGATGGATTGAAACCCAGGACCTGTTGTTCACTCAGTATCATTTCGAACGCTTCATTGAACTTGGCCCATCGCCTACGCTCACTGGCATGGCTACTCGCACTCTCAAGGCCAAGTACGAGGCACAAGATGATGCCGTTAGCCGCAAGAGAATCATCCTTTGCCACGCCAAGAATGTCCGCGAGATTTACTACCAGTTTGAAGACGAGCTTGTCGCGACTCCTGAAGCTTCTCCAGAGCCGACACCCGCCCCCACAGCTGCTGCCGCTGTGTCCGCACCTGCGCCCGTCGCAAGCGCTCCTTCGGCTGGCCCAGTTGCCTCCATCGAGGATGTCCCCGTCAAGGCCAGCGATATTCTCTTGTCCATCATCGCACAGAAGCTCAAGAAGAAAATCGAGGAGGTTCCCGCGAGCAAGTCCATCAAAGACCTCGTCGGCGGCAAGTCAACTCTTCAGAACGAGATCCTCGGCGACTTGCAATTAGAATTCTCGTCTGCACCTGAGAAAGGCGAAGAACTTCCGTTGGAAGAGCTCGGTTCCTCTCTCAGCGTCGGTCATTCTGGTGCTTTGGGCAAGTACACGTCAGGATTGGTGTCCCGCATGATCGGTGGCAAGATGCCCGGTGGCTTTAACTCGTCCGCTATTAAGGCGCACTTGGCGAAGACTTGGGGAATAGGATCGTCTCGCGCTGATGCTGTTCTTCTGCTCGGTACTACGATGGAGCCTGCCAAACGTCTCTCTTCGGAGGCTGAAGGCAAGGCATGGCTTGACACTGTCGTCGCTATCTATGCTCAGCGTTCTGGTATCTCACTGAACAGCGGAGGTGCTGGAGGTGCCGGTGGTGGGTCTGGAGGTGGTGCGACTGTTAGCAGTGAGGAGCTCTTGAAGTTCCGTGCTGAGCAAGAGCAGTTTGCAGCTCAGCACATTGAGTTGTACATGCGTTATCTCAACAAGGACTCTCGTGCCGGGGAGGTTGCGTTTGACAAGGAGAAAGCCACTTCTGCTGAACTGCAAGCTCGCTTAGACGCCATCGCAAAGGAGCATGGTGACACATACATTGACGGCATTCAACCTGTATTTGACCCGCTCAAGGCTCGCCGCTTCGACTCCTCATGGAACTGGGTGCGACAAGATGCTCTCCTGATGTACTACGACATCATCCATGGCCAGCTTACCACCGTCGACCGCGACCTCACTGCCCGTTGTATCGCTCTTCTCAATCGCGCTGACCCCGAACTTCTTACCTACATGCAGTACAACATTGACCATTGTGATCCTAGCAAGGGTGAAACCTACGTTCTTGCGAAGCAGTTCGGCCAACAGCTCATCGACAATACGAAGGAAGTCATTGACCATCCCCCAGTGTACAAGGATGGTAAGTAAACCAACTGATTTGCGCGTCCATCACCCTTAATCATTTTTAAATCCAGTGACATTCCCGACTGCTCCTCATACTGAAGTCACGGAGAAAGGTGACATTGTCTACTCCGAGGTTGTTCGGGAGAACGTCCGCAAGTTGGAAGCCTACGTAGAGGAGATGGCCAGTGGCGATACTATCTCCACCGTCAACATCCAGAAGGTGCAAGACGATGTTCTGAAGCTGTGGACTGTAGTCAAGTCCCAACCGGGTATCAGCCAGGACCAGAAGAACCGCATTAAAGCTTTGTACGAGGGTGTTGTCCGTTCCCTGAGGAAGGGTCCTGAACAGACCCGTAATCGCACGCGTAGTCGTCGTTCGTCTTCTCAATTCCTCCGTCCACAAATCTCCGTCGTCACCCCTGTGTCCGCTGACAAAGTCCCCCTTCTCCACCTCAAACGCAAGGTTGGCAGCCACTGGGAGTACTCCAGCAATTTGACTGGTGTTTACCTCGACATTCTTCACGAGATCGCAACCTCGGGTACTACCTTCAAAGACAAGAACGCTCTTCTCACTGGTGTCGGCAAGGGCTCGATTGGTGTAGAAATCTTGAAGGGTCTTTTGTCGGGAGGCGCACATGTTGTCATCACCACCTCTCGCTACAACCGGGCGACCGTCGAATACTACCAATCCATCTACCAGAGCTTTGGCGCTCGAGGATCGGCTCTTACTGTTGTTCCCTTCAACCAAGGTTCAAAGCAGGACGTTGAAGCACTCGTTGACTACATCTATGCTACGCTCGGTCTTGATCTCGACTACATACTTCCGTTCGCTGCAGTACCCGAGAATGGCCGCGAGATTGACGGCATAGATGACAAGTCTGAGCTTGCCCACCGTATCATGTTGGTGAACTTGCTGCGCATCCTTGGTGCGGTGAAGAACAAGAAAGCCTCGCGTCACTTCGTCACCAGGCTGACGCAAGTCATTCTTCCCCTTTCTCCTAATCACGGCCTCTTCGGCAATGACGGTCTCTATTCAGAATCCAAGATCTCGCTGGAGACCTTGTTCAACCGTTGGAGCTCTGAGAGCTGGGGAGAGTACTTATGCTTGGCTGGTGCTGTTATCGGGTGAGGATCACCGAACTGTCTTCTGTTGATCGGTGCGCTTATGCCTTTTAGATGGACTCGTGGTACAGGTCTCATGGACGCTACCAACATGGTCGCGCATGAGGTTGAGAGTCATGGTGTTCGTACCTTCTCGGCGAAGGAGATGGCTTTCAATATCCTGGGCCTGATGCATCCATTACTCTTCAGCATCACCCAGGTCGAGCCTATCTGGGCTGACCTTAATGGCGGCATGGATCGTCTCCCTGACCTGGCTGATATTACTAGCCGCATTCGCATGGATTTGAACAAGAAGAGTGAACTCCGTCGCGCTATTGCGCGCGACAATGCCCTTGACTTCAAGGTCATCAATGGCGCCGAGGGCGAGCGGGTTCTTCAAACCGTCAACGTGGTCCCGCGAGCAAACTTCAAATTCGAATTCCCTACCCTGGAGCCAACTTCATCCCTCGAGGATCTCAAGAAACTGCGCGGGATCATCGATTTAGAAAAGGTTGTTGTCATCACCGGATTTGCCGAGGTCGGCCCTTGGGGTAGTTCACGCACACGGTGGGAGATGGAGGCACGTGGAGAGTTCACGATTGAGGGCTGCATTGAGATGGCCTGGCTCATGGGCTACATCAAGCACTTCGACGGACGTCTCCAGGATGGTTCCTTGTACGTAGGATGGGTTGACTCCAAGTCTGGCGAACCCGTCGACGACAAAGACGTCAGAGGCCGCTACGAGAAGGAGATTTTGAGTCATGCCGGTGTGCGATTAATTGGTAAGTCACATTTCAAACCTTCATCAGCCGGTGTTTGATCCCCTCCAAGAGCCCGAGCTGTTCCGTGGCTATGATCCCAAAAAGAAAGTTTTCAACCAAGAGATCGAGCTCATTCACGACTTGGAGCCCATCGAGGTCGCCCAGTCAGAGGCCGAGAAGTTCAAGTACGAGCATGGCGACAAATGCGACATCTGGACCGGAGAAGGTGACCAGTGGTTCGTCAAATTCAAGAAGGGTGCGCGGGTGTTTGTCCCCAAGGCGTTCACATTCAGTCGCCTCGTCGCTGGTCAAATCCCTACTGGATGGGACGCTGGCCGCTATGGTATTCCACCAGATATTGTCGCCCAAACAGATCGCGCCACGCTCTGGGCCCTTGTCTGTACTGCTGAGGCACTGAACATGTCAGGAATCACTGATCCGTATGAGTTATACAAGTACTTCCACCCCTCTGAAGTCGGCACTTGTGTCGGTAGCGGCATGGGCGGCACGGAAAGTCTCGCGAAGATGTTCAAAGACCGCCGCGATGAGAAAGACGTTCAAAACGATATCCTGCAGGAGACGTCAGTCCACTAACTTTCATTGACGGGCAGGCATAACTGATCAACATTCACAGTTTCATCAACACTACTGCTGGATGGATCAATCTTCTCCTCATGTCCTCGAGCGGCCCAGTGAAAATTCCTGTTGGCGCTTGGTGAGTGTTCATAATGACTTGTGATTTGCAATTCTTCATAATAATTCAAATTTCAGCGCAACTGCACTCCAGTCTCTCGAGATCGCCTCTGATACTCTCTTATCTGGGAAGGCAAAAGTGATGATTGCTGGCGGCTTCGACGACATCAGTGAGGAAGGCTCGTACGAGTTCGCTAACATGAAGGCTACAAGCAACGCCGAGACTGAGTTCGCCATGGGACGTGAGCCCACTGAGATGTCCCGTCCTGCTACCACCACTCGCTCAGGCGTAAGTTCTCTGATCTACCCCCTTGATGTCTTGGGACTCAACCGGCTTTGTGTGTTAGTTCATGGAGTCGCAAGGAACTGGTATACACATCATCATGACTGCGAAGACGGCACTGGAAATTGGGGCTCCGATCCGTGGTATCCTGGCGTTTACGTCGACTTCCACGTAAGTTCACTCAAACCTGGATGATGTACCCTTACTCATTGCGATGCAGTGATAAGGCCGGACGATCTATTCCAGCTCCTGGCCGCGGTGCCCTTTCTGTCGCAAGACAACTTCCATCAAAATACCCTCCTTCCAGTCTCAGCCTTGACTATCGCTGCCGCCAGATTGCCTTCAGACGCAAGCAGATCTCCGAGTGGCTCGACCACGAGCTCGCTCAGTTGCAGGAAGAGAGAGACGCTGATGCTGGGGATGTCGACAAAGAATATTTTTCATCCCGTATCGCTGACATCGAGAAGGAAGCTCGTCACCAAGAGAAGGAAGCTTTAGCCACGTACGGAATGCTGGAGGGTGCTGATGCTCGTGTGGCTCCTATGCGCCGCGCACTGGCGGTATGGGGCTTGACAGCGGATGATATCGGTGTCCTCTCGATCCACGGGACGAGTACCGGTGCGAATGAGAAGAACGAGACGCAGATCTGGCAGAATATTTTCGAGTCCATGTCACGGACACACGGCAATGCTGTTCCTGTCATCGCTCAAAAGAGTTTACTTGGACACTCAAAAGGTGGTTCAGCTGCATGGCAAATGGCAGGATTGTTGCAGACTGTCATCACGGGTATCGTCCCAGGTAATCGTAACAGCGAGTAAGTTCCCCATCTTCGTATTGGCTTCGCCTACTCATGGCTATCCTTTAGCAACATTGATGCCCGGTTCGAAGCTCACCACTTCCTCATGTTCCCATCGAGATCCATTCATACCGATGGGATTCGCGCTGGTGTCATGGTGAGTTTAAGTGATCGATAGTCGCCACGAGCTAATCCAATGGCTACTAGTCATCCTTCGGTTTTGGCCAAGTTGGCGGCACTGCAGTTGTTGTTCATCCCCGTTATCTCTTCGGTGCTCTTGAACCCTCCGAGTATGAATCTTACGCGATACGCAATCAGGCCCGTGCGCAAGAGGCATACAAGGTTATGACGGAAATGATGACCTCCAACTCCCTTGTCAGGATCAAGGAAGGCCCACCATACAGTCCCGAGTTGGAGCAGGCGGTCCTCATGAACCCCTTGGCTCGCGCCACCCTCAATCCGAAGACTGGGAGTTACTCTTATACTGCCAGCCTTGACAAGGCCATTCCGTTTGATACTGCCAACGTCAAGGTAGTAGAAGATATCCTTGCATCCATGGGACCTGTAGCAGGAGTCGGTGTTGATCAAGAGTTAATATCCTCCGTGCCATCCTCTAATCCTTCTTTCGTCAAACGCAACTTCACTGAGGCTGAGATCGCCTACTGCCGCACCCAGCCTTCGCCCTCGTCATCTTTT
Organism: Rhizopogon sp. AM-2018a; assembly: GCA_002995095.1. Taxonomy (NCBI): domain Eukaryota; kingdom Fungi; phylum Basidiomycota; class Agaricomycetes; order Boletales; family Rhizopogonaceae; genus Rhizopogon; species Rhizopogon sp. AM-2018a. Next base: position 16,441 of record PVYJ01005311.1, on the reverse strand, counting down.
GCTGCTCGATGGGTAGGAAAGGAGGCGGTTTTCAAGTCCCTAGGTGTATCGTCAAAGGGTGCTGCTGCTGCGATGAAGGACATCGAGATCTTGCCTAACCAGTCTGGCGTTCCGACTGTAACTCTTCACGGCGATGCAAAAGCTGCTGCACAGAGTAAGGGAATTACCAATGTGTTGGTATCCTTGAGTCATTCTGAGGTATGTATCGAAACCCTAAGCATGAAATCATGATCTGACAAGTGCTTCCGTCAGACCGTTGCTATCGCCTTCGCTCAAGCTTCGTAGAAAAACATACCAGCATTCTTGATTTGAGTGGAATTGTTATCCTTTGACCATCGTTGGACTCGTAAGATAGAGTAGACCGTAACATGTAATATATCCTCAATAGAAGTTTATCTTTTTCATCATTATCATGAGTGTACGGTAGTCTCAGAGGCATACAATTTGTTCTGAATGATATAGTTGGCGACCGGTGCAGTAACGAGTCTCTTCCATGTCTCGTCCTTCGCTGCGACCTTCGTTCTCACTTCGCTTGAACTAATCTCATCGGCACCTATATCGATCAACGCAACTCGCTTCTTCTCCACAAACTCCTTCGCGGCGGATAAGGTCTTCGCTTCTAATTCCTCCTGCACCGTACGTTCCACTCCTGCCGAAGTCCGCCGTGCACATACTACATAGCAATCATCCCCCTCAGATGAAAAAAAGAAACGAAGAGCATCCATCATAGCAGCTTCAGACGCGTAGTATCTTGGAGACAGGAGCCGCACGAGAGTGTCAAAGCCTATCAGAAATACTAGGCGCGCACTGGGTATTGAGATCTCGGCAGAAGTGGGTGTGATTGCCCTTCTGTCTAGCGTATACAAGTCCGTAATCCGCGCACGCAAGAACTGCCGGAGAACTGCGGCTTTTCCGACAAACGTTGGTTCATCAATAATCGCTATTGCGACATTGGCATACCCAGACTCCGATCTACCCTGGGCGGGGGATGCTGAGATATCCTTTGACAAGAGGTACATCATCTCCAGGCGCTGCTCGTACGTTGCATCTCCGGGTTTCAGTGTTTTATCGGCGTTCCGCACTGATAGCAGCAGCAGCCTTGCATCATAATCGAGCTTAGCTGTTGATGCCGGAGCTGAGCTCGGAAGGCCGGACTTCATGGTGTACCGTTCGGGTAGAGAGTTTGCCAGAGCAAGATGGGCAGAGGTCGGTGGATTGAAGGAAGAATCTAAGACAGATATACGGATGGTATCAGGTTTAGGCTGCGGGTGCACGGGTAGTGGTGAGAAAGGCCAGCGCTCATGGGACATGTACACGAGTTCGACAGCAGACTCATGCCTTTGTACTTTCTGGAGGAGTTTGAGTGCATGACCGGGAGGTAAGAATAAGTTTGGTTTCATATTGTATTTCAGCTAGTGCGGGGGATGCATCGATGAACATTAAATGATGATCTTGACAGGGGGGACGCTTACTAAGCACACTGTCCGTGAGAGGCTGAAGCGCCGAAGAACGACGAGGGAGCGTTGGCGAGGACGAGGGAGATAATCATATTATCTGTGAAGTACATGTCGGCAATTTGCGACCAATAATAATTTCCCATATTCCACTGATAGTCGTGGCTAATTTACTACTTGTCCTCTGCGAGTGTGATATACAAATGTTTGCTAGTGAGCACAGCGCGCGCACCCGGCACCACTACTATAGTCTGCGTATTATCAATGATCATCGCAGGGCCCGTGACTTCATCGCCCACAGCCAGGTTGTCCAGGAGGAACACAGGGGTATCACCCACGCGGCCTACTTTATCAAAGTACACGCTATACATCGAATCTGCTCGTTCGTGTGCAACGGGCTTCTTCTCAAGTCGGCCTACCTCTGAGTAGACAGACTCCCCGAGGTTGTCGAATGTCTTTCCTATGCCGCGAACCTGGGAGGTGTTATTATCCACTTCCTCGAGGTCGCTTGAAGAACACTCACTTTGACGTCGTCCACGATGATGCCCTTGGTATCAAGCAGGAATCCAAATTCCGCCTTGTAAACACGCCTGAAAGCAGCCTCAAAGTCCTCGGTGCCGTCGCCGTCATCCTTATGAGGAAGCACCATAAGAGCGGTATCGGTACCCTCAAAGCGCATGTTCAGCATCCGCTCGACGCTCACGCGGTCGCCCTCAAATCCCTGGCGTTTGAGTTCAGCCTTAACGTCATGGGTGAGTTTGTCCAGACGTGCAACGAGGGACCGGCGTGTCTGTGCAGAGTAGAACGTTGACGAGGGCTCTTGGAGCTCGTACGCGCTGTTGACGTCAGTTCAGAGACGTAGGTATATGATGGAGGGATAAAAACTTGCCGGTCTGCCAATGCCAGTCCATATGCAGACAATATGGAGCTGTATCGATGGATGAGAATGGTCTTTATGCCAAGTAGACTTGCAATCTCGCAAGCGTGTTGACCGCCTGCACCACCAAAGCTTGCGAGTCTGAGGGGAATGCAATGAGAGGGTGACGGAGATGCAAAGAGACAATCATACGCACACATGCTTGCCTGTTGAATACCCCCTTGCCTCTGTGAGTGCACGGATGGGTCTACACATCGTCTCATTGGCGACTTTTATGAACCTAACTTCGAGTATGAGCGCATATAATCATGACTGAGTATACTGCACCAACCCATATACAATTTCATCCAAGTCAAGGCTCATTTCGTGACTTTCGTTGATATCTTTTGCGACCTTCTCGAAGGATACGCGTGATGCTTCTGCGTCCAGAGGCTCCTTTTCCGACTTTCCGAATATTTTTGGGAAATAGTCCGGGATGAGACGACCTAGAAGCAAGTTGGCGTCTGTAACTGCTAGCGGACCGCCTTTCCTGGAATTCGAGTGAATTTAAATTCATCATCTTATTAATGTGTGCGTACCTGTAGCAGGCAGGACCTGGTTGTGCACCAGCACTTTCGGGTCCTGCAAGGAACAAGCCGTTACGAAAAGTTAAACAAGAACCTCCACCAGCTGCGACAGTGTTGATGTCCAGCTGTGGAGACTGAATAGTGACTCCGGCAGTTGTGGTCTCATAAACCACTTCGTAGCGACCATCAAAGCGAGATACATCAGTCGATGTTCCGCCCACATCAAGGCTGCAAAGAAAGGGCGCAATTCAGATAGAGAACCCTGAATAGAGCATAGCATATACCCAATGATAGGATATTTCCTTTCTTTGTCCCAGCTCGTCAATGCATACCCGACGACACCCCCTGCGGGGCCACTGAGGATGCTCTTCAATCCTGAAAAGTTATTAAGGTCTAAAAGTCCTCCATCGCTACCCATGAACTCCACACGGGGACTCTGTATCCGGCCATCCTTCAACTTCTCGTCAAAACCGTGAAAGAAACCATCTAGATAATCTCGCAAGATAGGGGTGAGATATGCATCTGCGGTGGACGATACACCGCGAGGGACCATCTTGATCATGGGCAACAATTGCGAGGACTCCGAGACCTGAGTAAACCCAACTTCCCGTGCGAGACTGCCGATTTGCGTTTCGTGCTCGGGGAAGGTGTAAGAGTGAACAAGGACGACCGCAAGAGAGCGATATCCAGCATCGTACAGTCGTTGAAGGTCGCGCCTGACAACCTCCAGATCTAAGAAATGTTATCAATACACGCAATGTTATAAATGCTGTCAAACACACACCTGGTCTCTTCAGGATCCTGACTGCTTCTCCTGATATCCCTCGAACGATATCTCCTGGACCTTCAGCATCACCCTCCCCGTCCCATCCCGGTCCCCTGTAGCCTCTTTGGATAGTCCCATCTTCATTCCACTGAATAGCGTTTTCTTCTGCCTTGGGATCCGATATATACCCCACAAGAGTTACGCGCTCGTCCACCTCGACGACTTCAGAATACAGAGGGTTTGGGCGGCGGATGTTTAAGTCGAAGATGCGTGGGCGCGACTGGTTTCCTATGAGCAGAAGGTCCTTGAACCCCTTTGTAATGAGCAGTGCATGGCGATGTCCCTTGCGCTCCAGCAGTGCGTTTGTCGCTACGGTCGTCGACAGGCGAATGTAATCTGTACGTACGCATGACGCCATCAGGATGGATGATCGTGCAGGGAGGAGTAGCACAGACCAATCTTGCTAGTGTCGAGCACAGTACCTCGGGGGATCTTCTCTCCAGTCACGATCTCTAATACCCTGCGGATACCTTCGGTGGGCGCGTCGTCGTAGTTGGCTGTGTCCTGCGACACTGCAGACGATCATTAAACAGCTAAAGCATACGCGCAGGAGGATACGCACGAAGTTTGACGATGATGTCTTTTCGCTCGTTGGGGTCCTCTGGGTCGGGATACGATCTGTTCTATCTCAGCTTCGCGGAAAGCGTTCGATAACTTGGACTTGATCTTACGCATGAACATCACAGAAGGTCCCCCCTCTGTCTGCACAGATGCGAATGGATTTATCTGGAACCTGGATCATGGTCGTACAAAGCAAGAAAGCAGTGAATGGGCTAGACTAGCTTGTGGTTTTGGGGGATCAGACCTAATGAGTCCTCAAAACCACAAGCTAGTCTAGTAGTCCGGTGACCAAGTCAGGTGTCGTCACGGATCGCCGCTGCTTCCACTGGCGTCATGAGCGCTTGAGCATGTATATAAATCAAAAGGCGCGAATACCACTACAGATCGATGACTCGGACTCCGAATAGTTGACAATCTGGTAGAAAAACCCCCATCGACACATAAACGATTGTGTCATAACCAAATAAATTCGACGGTAGAACAGAGTAAACGAGGGGAACAACATAGGGATGGGCGAGGCTACGATCAGAAATTAACGTGCACGAGCAAAAAAAAAAAGTTAGATTTAAAAAGAATGGCGTATGTATGCAGTTGGAATATTCCAGTATCCAGCCACGATCCTTGGCGAGTTGCAAAAAAAAACGGTATCGATCTGATTTGAAGAAACGTGCCTTCATTGTAGCATCGTGAGGTGCGGAGATTTGGTATCAAGGGCAATCCAAGGAACGGGAGCGATATTTAAAAAGGATGTCGATGGTGTTGGTGGTGGTAACGATGATTGATATGCATGGGTCATATACACATAGGTGATCAGATATACTTGATCGGAAGACGAGTTACACGGTGCATTGCACTGTGACCGGCTTCTAGATTGGCGCTGTTGGTACGGGTTGAGTTGAGAATAGTGAAGCGAGGAAAAGCTTGCATGGATGGTCAAGAGGGGAGGGTAAGCGACTCACTCCTCTTCTTCTTCCTCTATCACATTATGCAACGGCGCCCCATGCACATATCGCCCGGGACTATCCCGCCCGGTCCCGTCATACAACAAATTCAGGGGCTGCAAATATTCCTCATCCTGCAAGCCAGTCGTAACCACAGGGTCCTCCACAATCTCATCAGCAGGGGTCACCACAACAGGCTCTGGCTGCACCACAGGTATAGGCGGTAGTGCGGCATCCTTCGTCGGTGCAGGCACCGACGCCGAGCGAACAGGGAGCCTCAACGTCGGCAGGGGAGTAGTCGTAGTCGACTTCTTCTCGCGCTCGCGGTACATCTCAATCAGTGCAGCAGTCCGGCTCCTTTCCTTCTCTCCCTTTTCTGGCGTCATGGGCGCCGTCGCCATAACCTGCGGTAGGGCCACAGTCTCAACTCTAGGGCGCGCGCTTTCTCTCTCCTTTGTTGCGCGGTGGTCTTCGTACGCCAACTCCGACACGTCTTGGTAAGAGTGCGTAGAGGTTGGTGCGTAATCGCTTTCTTCAGTGTCCATCGAACCTCGCAGGGGCTGGGGGTAAACACTTCTATCCGTGTTGGCAGGAATAGGAAACTTCGACAGCGACGGCATCTCGGGGCTTCCATAGCGCACCTCCTCGTCCCCATCCGAGTCTTCGCCCACGCCCATCGGCTTCGGCGAAGGCGGTGGCCTGCGTTCTGGATGCAGATCAAAGTAGCCCAAGCGCTTCTTCACACTTGAGGTCACCGTTTTCGGGTACGACATCACACTGTCCACATCCGCGTCCTCGCTCTTTATGCTCGGAGCTGCAGCTGGCTCAGGTATCGGCTCGGGTTCATCATCAGTCATCGGCGACCGCGCACGCCCCACTCCTGCAAGCACCTGCGCCACCTCTAGACTTGCGATCGCTGGGTCCTGTGAGATCTTCGCGCGCGCAGCGCGCTGACGCATCTCTACATCTTGCCCAACCATCCGTCGGGTGTGTGTCGCGACAAGAATATCCACCCACGCATCGTCTCTCGAGCGCCTTTTCGCCTCATTGTCCCTCTCTCCTGTAGATGGGGATGTCACATTATTGAGTTCGTCATCTGAGTAGCTCGCCAGCCTCGTTTCAAAGTCCACTATCGCCTCCGCGTATTCGGGAGGGACGATCCCTGAGCGGCGAAAACTGGGATGGACACGAAACCGCGAGGCAAGCTTGCGTGCCGACGTCGGGGTGAGGGGTGAGTCAGAGGCGCTGCGCTCAATCTTCAGCTCTTTGCTTTTTGCCTTTGCGGGCAGCGTGGGCAGTTTGTCGTTACCAGTTTCTCCTCGTGGCTGAGTGTAGAGTGGTGTGGAGATAGTCACTGTCGGTTGAGTAGCAGGAGTTGGGAGTGGGGTGGCAGGCCGTTCCTCTGTGGTAACTGGAGAAAGGACCCCCGTTGTGGCAGGCGACATCGTGCTCCCACTACCTGAGGTGCCGGGCTTGTTCAGCGAAAGAACCTTGCTCCCATTTGATCTTAGAAGTCCTTCGAATTCGACTTCACGATATGACGGACACTTAGGGACATGCCCCACCACGTAGGGACGTCCATTGAGCGTTGCCGCGGGCTTCCATGGCCGAGATTTACCTATTATTGAGGAAATCAGTTGTCAGTTGTGATCGGGGATGGACATCCGAATAGAAAAAAAATAAAAGTGGGATTTGGGAGCTGCAATGGAAAAAAGAATACAAAAAGAAAGAGGAATAGGAAACACCCAAGAAGAAATAACCACTCACCACTAGGGGACAGGAATGGAAATGGCAGCCTCCGCTTCCCTCCAGCGTCTTTGGCAAGCTGCTGACGGTACTCCAAAGGCACAAACTCCTCAAATAAAACCAGCGTCACGCTTGTCCTCGGATCTGGGCCACCGCCAAGTGCAGGCAAGGAGACAGATGTAGATGCAGATATAGGAAGAGACTTGAATTCGATCTAAGCGCTGGGTAAGCAAAGAAAGCGAGAGAACATAAGAACAAAGAAACCCACCAACGCCCAGCTACACTCCCTCTCGACCTCTACTGCACAGCCCTCTGCACTCAAGACTCCGCCAATCTCCTCCCTCCAACCCCCTCCCCACACTAAATCACAAAACACGTCTACAAACGCTTCTTCCACCACCTCTTCTGTGCCAAGGACTGGCTCTGTATCCCAACCAAAAGCAGGTAAGGTCCTGGCGGTCTTCTTCAGTTTCTTCGTGAGGTCGGCATTATGCGAAGGCCAGGATGATATCGTGTGGGTGAGAGGCGTGCTAAACTGGAGGGTTGCGCTCAAAGGTGCGTCTGTGCGTGTGAAACCAGTCGTGGAAAAGTCGTTCCACGTGAGAGTAGCGCGTTTTGCAGCACGGGCCTTTATGTCGTCGCCGAAGGAATAAGTATGATTGAAGACATGTATGAATGTCTTACGTACCGTCCGCGCACTTTCTGTCAAATCAAACTGCAACTTCTTCTCATTTGCAGCGAGCGTCCCGAATCCCATCGTCTCAAACTCACCCCACTTCAGGTCCGTAAGGCTCCTAAACCGGTCCTCGCCCTCTCGCAGTCCGAGGCCTACCATTGGCTCTTTGTCATCAGATAGCGAAGACGACGTACTGTTGCTCGCAGACGCTGGAGCGGGCCCGAGACCAGTGTACGGATGCGCATGAGAAGGGAGGTCCATACGCTTCTTGTACGCTTCTGAGTACCTCGGGGGTAGTTTGAGCGAAGGCGGGGCAATCCTTTCCCATTCCTTCGACCCCGCCAGACCATGTCCATGTGAGCGATGTGCCCAGTTCGCAGCAGTATTCACTAGATCTTGGCTATACATTCTTACGTTACGCCTTACGCTTACAACCCGAACGGTGCGTGCGCCCCTGCGCGCTTGTGGGCGTTCATGCTTGGCTGATTGATTTAAGGCGGGAAGAGTAGCGGGATATGAGCGGATCCACTCTTTGAGCCGGGTGGGGACGCCAAGGTCGGATGTGGATTGCCAGCGTATAAACGAAAGAAGGAGGTGCTCTGTGGCATTGACAGCACGGAGATAGTGGATATAGGTGTGGTGAAATGCGAGAGTTGCTGGACCGAGGCCGAATAGTAAGGGCCCGAAGAGCGGGGAAAGGGTTGGAGGCGTGTGTCCGGAACTGGCGCTGTGCGCTGTGAACCGAATGAGTAGGCTTAATAGTGTAAGTAATATAGATCGCAGAGTTGACGGCAAAGCTGGGAGGAAAGTGGCGAAGTGTGTCAGGGGATAGCGCTGTGCTGCAAAAGAACGTTATTAAGGTCGTTTAAGAGTTAAAATGAGACTATGTGAAGGAGTGATTGGAACACGGAAGGACAACGTGAAGAGTGGGAAGAGAATGGAAAAGACGCTCACCTGCTTCAGAGTCTCGAAACTCTGTGTAATGGTCCCAAGCAATGAGGCCTCTCACCGCCTGTCCACCGACAACTCTGACAACTCTGGCAAGTCCCCACCTTATGCACATGCCAAGCTCGTGCGGACCTGCGAGCGTAGCCTCCTCTTTCCATCGTCGATCTGCATCGGCTCCGCCTGTACAGGTCTCCAAAAACGATCTAATAAGCCTCCTGACTGAGCTGGCCGAGAGATCAAGAGCCAGTGTCGAAAAAATAAACGGAGTGGTCAGTGCTCTGGTGCCTAGTTCGGTTGCCACGACATCCACGAGACGAGCAACTTCATCGAGACCGAGTATGACGTGGCGTTGATAGGACAAGTAGCCATAGTCATGCTCGTGATCACGCTGCTCGTTGTCGGGCGCTTTGGGATCCAGGTTCAAAGGGAGAAAAGAGCCGTCAGGGATGTGAGCGAGAGGATCTGTGTCAGGAGTGCTGAGCGTTCGGGTGCGTGGTTTCTGTTTTGTAAGAGTTGTAGGGGTAGACCTTCCGCCGCCGACATCTTTGGCAGAACTCCTACTATTGACACGCCCAAACTCGTCGTAAGATGTGTCTGGGTTGCCACTTGGGTGTTTCTTTGGTGTTGAATTAGTGCGGGTGCGGGAGAATATACTGGGCATCGAGAGCCGACGACTCCAGCTTTTGCGGATTGTTGGTGAAGATGATCAGGCTGGTGAAGTATTACGCCCGTTTGAAGAGAATCGTTGAAGAGAGTGTGATCCAGCTGAATTGTCTGGTGGTCGTTGAGGTCGACGTTGTGTAACCGCAAGGTGAACAGCGGCACAAACTTGAAAATTGAGAGCTCGGGGCACTTGACGACGAAGAGAAATGAGAAAGACCAGCGTATGGCGACGGAAACAAGAAACGGAATTTCAGCGCCAGTTTCTCAGGATCGGCACTGCTCCGACATTCCACCCTCACCTATCTTTGGATTCATGCAAACTGATGTCTGAGGCCTGATGGTAGTATTCAGTTCGTCAGGTATCCAATTCAACATATCCTTTCCTTTGGCAGTCTAAATCATAAGCTGCAGACTTCTTATGCACACTGAGCGTGGTGAGTGCTACTCACACACTGGACGCGAAGCGCTGCAGTAGTTCATAATACATGACGGCAATGGCTAAAGTTAAGTTTCCAGCTAACACGTCCTTCATACCCAATTCATAGGCCGATTATCATGAAGTACTCTCTGGGACCGGCACCGATTATCAAAGTATTCGGCATGGAGGCTCGTTTCTTACCATAGTTCTCTTCTGATCACGACCCGTCCTAAGAGCCTACTCAGTATGCTCTTTTCTTCCCAGAGACCGCAAGGCCAATTCGTTTCGAGCGTATGGTTTGATCTTCCAGCGCGCCACGTGCAGGTCCAGTCGTACGATGTTTGAGCATGCGCTGCCCGATACCAGTTCCCCGTTCCTCCGCCTCTGCCCACATCATATCCAGCAGTAGCAAGGCCCGTATCCACTAGCTGCGCGTCCTTGTTGACCATGTGCTACTTGCGGATACTTGGATGTTTGATGTTCCCCATCTCGAGCATACCGTGATGTTGACTACTGACAGGATCAATGATATCGATAGTTCCGATTTGCGAAGGGGGGAAGGTCAGATGCTTTAATCTGCCAGTGTGTTCGTAGCACGTCTCCTCCTTTAAAAGAATGCATATCATTGTCATTTGCGGTTATCGAATATAAGCCCGGCTTCCTGTCGTCTATGCACACCTTGATCTTAATTATGATTCTATTTAGCGCTCCGAGCTACTTCTTGTTCAAAAGGTGTCCCAGCCCTCAAATCTCCTGACGTGATTCACACATTGTGCCAGTCTGGTGCCCCTCTGTCAACGTTTGACTGACTGACTTCCTTGCCCTGATGTCAGAAGAGACTCTTCCCACTCAACTGAAGGTGGCGCGTGGGGATATTATCATAACCTCCAACACGGGGACCTCACTCAGTGGCACCTACCAGGGCAAATCAAACAAGACCATCGAACTTTGGAATAAATCTGACAGCGTCGGTTCACGGGCATACGCGCTCAACGCCTAGTAGATGGATGTCGTGCTCATGAGGCTGCCAGTCGAGTGGCTAAACGTCGTTTACACTGCCGTCTGGTCCCCCCTGTTGATACATTAAACTACTCACAAGCAATTCAACAAAGAATATTACTTACATTTTAAGCAAGATGATAAGGTTCATGCGCTTACAACAAGTAGCCCACTGCCTCATGTTCGGACTGTAAATTATAATTCGGATCGACGCTGTCGCAAAGATTACCTGTTCGCTTCACCGTGACGTCGCTGGGCCGAGGACCAACTTGAGCGTGATTCCGACTCTAAATATCGCTTTTCATGGGTGATTTGTATAGTACTAATAGGCCCCAGAGGCTTAATACTTGGTGAGCAGCATGCCTCATAAAAAGGAACAAATTCTTCCAAGTATTTGCCCCACTAGTGAAACTACATATACAACATGCCGTGGGACGCCCAAGAATTCGGAGTTGGCGGTTTATGCGGATCGAACCTTACTTATAAATAAGTTATCATTCACCACGCTAGCCGCACTAGCAGACTCCTTCAAGGCTTCAACTTGAAGTTAGTCACGACCTACTAGCATTCGATTCATGTGCTTACCACTATCTAATACATCCTTGCGAGGTGATTGTCCGACCGTTGACGAGTCGCAACAGCCCCTAGCCTTGAGCCTCGAGTGCGATTCCTCGGTTCAGGCCTTCGCACTGCTACCGACCCTGCGCCAATCACATTAATCATGACGGTGAGGCTTCGTATCGGTTCAAATTCCAGCTCCACCAGCGTCATATATCTACCAACACCTCCCTTGGGTCGTCGCTGAAGGGTGCTGGCTATCGTCAAGCTTCTTCTTTCCAAACGGTAATACATTACGTAGCTTAGATTAATTCCGCCTAGAGGTTGTTCCAGATACTCAGGTTCGGACAGAGCGTGGCTGGTAAACTTCCTAGCTCGGAGGCTCGCATCTCATGAAACCAGTGTGCCGAATAAGTTACAATTGACATATGATGGGCAATTCGGTCAGCGCGTATGGATTCCAGTGGCAATTGGTTCACAGTTGATCCGTCTAACGTCAGCTCCCTGATAGAAAGCTTTTGGAACTCGAACGATAACGGTCGCGAACCACTGGCCGGTATTCGCCTCGGGTCCCTTCTCAATTTCAACCCAAGCTCCGACATAGCCTCCTAGGGTATAAAAATGAATGTTCCCGTCGCTGCGTTTCCGATTATCCCTTCCCATTTTCATCTACACTAAACCTTCTACGATGCCCTCCAAGGCAAGATCGCTGATGGAGCTCACGAGGATCCACTGGTTCCCAGTGGGGTCTGACTTCATGTTTTGGCCCTTCGGTAAGGCAAAAATGATACGATATTTTTGTTCATCGATTGTAACTCGCCATTCCTAGCTTGGGGTTTCCTTGCGGCAGCCTATCATGTCGCATTGCCCATGAGCCAAGTGTTCACAAGTATCTTGTTCTATGCATTGCTAGGCACACTCATACACTCCGCTGGCTGTGTCATAAATGATATGCTTGACCGCGAGTTTGACCGCAAAGTTGGTAAGCTTTCGGCATCTTTTGACTATCGTAGGTTTCTTGACGCCATTCAATAGAACGTTCGAAGGGTAGACCGATCGCGTCGGGAGCTGTGACTATGCCAGAAGCATCCATCCTCTTGGCTGTACTCGTTGGCGCTATCTTCTACATGTTTTCTACTGCTGGTACTGCAGCGTAAGTACACCGTTCATGAAATGTTGACACATGTCTAACACGGTGTTCAGTTTGACCCTCGGAGTCGTTGGACTCCCTGCTTGTGGCGGGACATATCCGCTGATGAAGCGCTTCATGTACTGGCCTTCGTTATACCTTGGTATGGCTTATGATGATCAAAAATGATGTCATCTGATCTGGCTCCAAGGCTTCGCTGCTAGTTGGGCCGTCCCATTCACTTGGGTTGCCACAACGGGCGAATTTGATTGGGGTATGATCCTGAATGTGGGAATTGCGTCCTGCTGGTAAGTCGGGTGATCTTTTTAAGAATTTCAAAAGGACAATTGCTGACGATAATATGTAGCTGGACATGTCTTTACGACACCATTTACGCATGCCAGGTAAATCACACAGTCCTCCACTGGAGGAGCTTATGCTGACCTCTTCATCTTTAGGATAAGAAGGATGACGAGAAGGCTGGAGTGAAGTCTATGGCCGTCCGTCTGGGTGAAGGCATTCGTGGCGCATTAAGTGTATTTGATGTGGCGTTTTTCGCATGCCTGTTGTGGGCTGGGTACTTGAATGGTCAACACCTTCCGTTCTACGTGTTGAGTGTATTTGCACCGTTCCTCCTCTGCCTCTGGCACATCTGGTCATTTGATCACAATGATCCCCGAGACAGCTGGAAGAAGTTCACGGTATGTCTAACTGATATTATTGCATACAATGATTCTGATAAGGTATTGCAGGCGGGTCGTCACGGCGCCGCGTTGGTGTGTGCTGGATTGGTCGTTGACCACTATTTCAACCTCGCTGCCCTCGCAGCTTAAATACATTCTCTTAAACATTGCTGAGCGCGTTGCGATTGGTTTCGGGATTTGCTCGTTCATAGTCAGTACTTACAAAATTGGAGGATGACCTTTGGCTTTTGTACCATCTGTTTCCGTTTTATTCAAATAGATAACTAATGAAATCATTGATAAGAAGATGATGCGCCCAATGCCTATGGCGTGCTTTCTGTCAGCGCTTACTGAAAAAATGTTTGATCACCATGCTCCGTTGCCTTGAAAAAGATTGGCATTTGTAGACCATATAGAATGCTGTATTGCATATGTATAACTATACAATTAGAAAGTTGTGCACTGATCATCGGAACGCTTCAAGGGTTTCATATTGGAGGTTAAGCTTACATAATGACGAGTGCACCATGTAGTGATTTTAAAAAACGTTAGTGTAATCGGACAATTGCTTGCAAAGAGGTTTGCAAGGGACCTTACAACCAAGGCAAAAGCGAGGTTACGTTGAGTGACCTCTCAATGTCTGTCTTACCCACAGAAGTTCTACTTCACATATGCACAACCATCATGATCGATGATGAACGTGAAGGTTTCCTGAACCAAAAACGGGACTCTCGTGTTACAATAACTGTCCTTGCAAGAACGTGTAGGGCATTCAAAGAGCCTGCACTTGATGTGCTCTGGAAAAATATTAATGGGATCAAGCCACTTATCTCATGCTTACCTCCAGGTGTCGTTGAAAAAACAACGAAAGGAAAGTTGGTGAGCTGATGGTTTAAATCTGTTCCAAATGATATGATATGAACGTTCTCAATTCAGACACTTAGAAGACCTCTCTTCGCTGACGAATGGAAGTCATTTGAGCAGTATGCATGTCGTGTCCACTCCTTCACCATCGGGGGATCCCAGCTAGACCAGATAAGCGATGAGGTGGTGCAAGCGCTTGTTTCTACACCATCATCCGCACTTTTGCCGAACCTTCGTAGGTTGGAATGGCGGGACGACCGAGATCGCTTCTTTCCGTTGTTGCGCATCCTACTTGGATCGACTATTAGGTCACTGACGTTGCGCGGCTGTCTATCTATGCGTTGGGGCCTCTCTTTTGCCAAATCAGCCTTGCTAGCTTCCATTGGAGCCCGATATCCCTCCGTTCGGGAATTCAACTGTACATTTGGTTCCGAAGGGGAATTAGATGTAGTATCCAAAGCTGTATGTGACTGGCACGAGCTCGTTCATCTTCGAACAGGTGTCCTGAACACACAAGCGCTTGCACACTTGGCTTCCTTACCGTCGCTGAGGTCTTTGAGCTTCATGCCATATGACTTAGACACGCAACCCCAGTCCATTCCAATATTTACCTCCAAACTCGATGCAGTGTCGATCATTGTACTATCACATTCCCATCTAAATCGGTGTCTCAGAAACGTTCGTTTTCTTTCCTGTCGAATAGTCTCGTTCAAGTTGTACATCGATCGCGGTCGTCTGGGGCCCTTCGATCCATCGAACCTCATCAACTCCTTCTCGGAGTGCTTCTCTCCAGTCCTTGAGAAGCTCCTTGTCGAAACCGGGGATGAGACTTATGACGAAGTACTTGATAGTCAACGCTTTGCATTTAGCTTTGATGTGATTGCTCCGTTGCTGCAATTTAGTCGCTTGACGGTGTTAGACCTTACTTGGTTCTGCTCTTTGGACGTCGACGACGAAGCACTCGAGAATATGGCGCAAGCCTGGCCTCAACTTGAAAAATTATCCTTTGGAAGTGGGCCTTGTTACCCGCCGGTCTTGACATCTACATCTCGCACCTTCACAGGGCTCGTCCACCTCATAAAACATTGTCGGCACTTGCGCTGTATTCAAATGCGCTTTGCAGCATGCTCAATAGACACCGACATCGAGCCGTTCTCTACAACCACTGCCAACGAGAATTTCACCTTCTTGGATGTCGGGATATCTCCTATCTCCAATACCATCGACGTGGCCTGTCAACTACATGCATTGTTGCCCAAATTGACATCTGTGGAATACCACAAGTGGGATGAAGATGGCGATCCCCCACCGCATTTTCAGGAAGACTGGAATCAGGTGAATTTTTGCCTACTAACGCTCACTAAAAGCGTAGAAATACGAGAGAAAAGACAGGCCAAGTAATGGTATTGCAGAAGTGCTCGTTGCCGCCTTGGACGACTCTAGGCACATGTTCATTATGTGATATCTGCGATACTCTATCTATATTTCTCCACTTCTTCTTTACTTCTATCATGAGTAACTGACTTCTTACATTTCTCTTTACATTGCTTATCATGCATACCCCGCTACAAATTCGTTCGATGCACATATGTATGGACGTCAGGTGACTGCCAATGAGCTTCAACCACGACACCTTCCTGAATCGGAAGTTCTGGAACCCCTAT